>PJEM01017524.1:0-21796 GCA_004023845.1 Helogale parvula
TCTCTGTCTCTCTCAAAACAAATAAACACTTTTTCAAAGTCCCGCATTTCACCCTGCGTAAGTAAGGCAAATATGGTCCCTAAACCGGTACAACAAAATTGATTTGAGAGAACCATTAGAACTTCTAATTCACTGCCTTTAATAAGCTACACTGTTGGGGTGCCTGGGTGGCTCAGGCGGTTGAGTGTCTGACTTCAGCTCAGATCATGATCTCATGGTTTGTGGGTTCAAGCCCCGCATCAGGCTCTGTGCTGACATCCCAGAGCCTGGAGTCTGCTTCAGTTTCTGTGTCACTCTCTTTCTCTGCCCCTCCCCTGCTCGTGCTCATGCTCTGTCTCTGTCTCACAAAAATAAATGTTAAAAAAATTTTTAAAAAGCTACACTGTTAACAGAGATCTCAAAATTTACATCATGAACCATTTAAGCGGTGGGCTCTGATATACATTTTTATACAACTTTTATCAAAGAGTCAATTCTTGATTATAGAGGTACTTAGGAATGTAGCAAAAGGAGCCTGGAATTAGGTATAAAACAACCTGAGAGAGTTTTCCTTCGTCATTACTTACTAACATTTTATGATTTCTCTTTGAGCCTAAATTTTCTTATCTATAACAATCCTTGCCTATTACAAAGGTCAGTGTGCAAACTTGTGCATAAAAGCGTTCCATAAATTATAAATACTACACAAGTAGTAGGAGGCATCATTATTATTAGTTATTGCAAAAGTAGAGGAAATAAGGTTCATTTAACACCAATTTTTTATTAATATGATTTTGGAATTCACCTGATACAAACTAATTTTGCATTTAACAATGTGATATTTTAAAAGCATAGTATTTAGTACAGAGCATTTTTGCCTCATTTTATCCACTAACTGTGTTAGCAGTTTCCTCGTCTGAACAATGAGACTTTTATACTCTGTCATCTTTAAAAGGCCTGTTCAGGGGCACCTGGGGGGCTCAGTCGGTTGAGCGTCCGGCTTCGGCTGGGGTCATGATCTCATGATTGTGGGTTTGAGCCCCGCGTCAGGCTGTGCTGACAGCTAGCTGAGAGTCTGGAGTCTGCTTTGGATTCTGTGTCTCCCTCTCTCTCTGACCCTCCCCTGCTAGCGCTGTTTCTCTGTCTCTCAAAAATAAATAAAAAACATAAAAAAAAATTTTTAAGGCCTGTTCATCTCTATGATATCTAAATCCACAATGACAGTAGGAAAAATTTCACCTGAGCATTGCTAGCTGCTGGTGTAGCCTAGATTGAAATTTTTGTTTCAGAAGACTCACAAATAATTCACACATTGATGATGAAATTAAAATTCTAAAATATATACAAAAGGTAAAGGTTTAATTCATTCTGTCTCAAGTATCTTTCTCTAATAGAATTCAACCTGATAATGTGTTCATCTTGCAAATATTTAGGAAGCCAACTCCTACTGTGTGTTGGCAAATAAAACTCTTTGAGACCAAGGGGTTTATATAGCCAAGAGTAGAGAGAGTCAGAAAACTGAGTACAGGGGCACCTGGTGGCTCAGTCGGCCGACTTTGGCTGATCTCACGGTTCCTGGGTTCGAGCCCCGTGTTGGCCTTTGTGCTGACAGCTAGCTCAGAGCCTGGATCTGTCTTCTGATTCTGTGTCTCCCTCTCTCTCTCTCTGACTCTCCCTTGCTCACACTGTCTCTTTCTCTCTGAAAGAAGGAAGGAAGGAAGGAAGGAAGGAAGGAAGGAAGGAAGGAAGGAAGGAAGGAAGGAAGGAAGGAAGGGCATTGGGGCACCTGGGTGGCTCAGCCAGTTAAGCTTCCTACTCTTGGTTCTGGCTCAGGTCATGATCTCATGGTTTGTGAGTTCAGACCCCATGTGGGGCTCTGCACTGACAGTGCAGAGCCTGCTTGGGATTCTCTCTCTCACGTTCTCTTTGCCCCTCTCCCTCTCTATATAAAAAAAGGGAAGGGAGGGACAGAGAAAACTCAGTACCTTATAGTACATTTTTATTTTACATTATTATGGGTATTACCATGAAAATGAAGTAAGCATAGAGAGATAATTCCACATCAGAGGAGAGCAGAAAACCAAGCATTAGTAGGTCAAGGAAGGGGGGGCAGAACAAATGATATCTAAGAGGGGAGAAAATAAGTAAATGAGTTACCCACACATCGTGGGATGGGATGACATTTGGAATCAGTGGAGGTATTCAAAGCAGAAAGCATAAAAGAAGTATGCACTTGATAAAATATGGTAGAACTTGGGAGACCATGAGGGAGAGGTAAGAGTTCAGATTGGAGAGCTAAGGAGGAAGAGAAAGAAATAGCATAAGCCAATCCAGGGGAGTTACACTTAATGTTGAGGGCAAAAGTTTACCTTTTCACTTATTGGCCAGAATAAATATTACTGTTACCAGTATGGAGAGTAGAGAATGAATTGGACTCTAATGTTTTAGAGAAACTAAAACTATATTGAATGGATTTGAAGCATAGGTGAGGGAATTGTAAGAAAGAGAAAGGAGTCAAGTGAAATAAGAGATTTCTTGCTTGCAAGATATGGTGTATGATGACATCATTAATTAAGAAAGGACATTAGTCAGTTTTCACTAGTTTAGAGTCATAACAAACAACCTCAAAGTATCAATGTGCTATGGGAACAATTTGTTCTTGGTTTGCATTATATGTCATTGACTATAGGTCAACTGCTACAAATTTTCTCATTGAGGACCCAACCTGAAAGAGACCCTGTCTGAAATCTGCTGCTCTTCAAAGAGAAAGAAAGAATAAGATAGGTTCAGGAAGCAAGTATTAACATAAGTATCATCAACTCATACACCAATGGCCAAAAGCAAGTCACATGGCCAAGCCCAATGTCTTCAAAGAAGACAACACATATTTTCTCTGTCCAAATGATTCAGTCTAGCACAATCACCTTTCTGGTCACAAATACTTGCACACCTCTTTTATTTACACAAAATGAATGAGACTCTTAATGTTTTTCCGACCAGGCTGGAAATCCAGGATCTTGTTCTAGTCTCTATATCAGATTTAAGCCCTCCTGACTCAGACACCTATACATAACAACAAAATAAAACAAAAACTATCCTCCCTACACACATTCAACATGCATTGGTGGGATGGGGACAGGATAATGACGACAGATGTTTCTATTTAACAAAGAGAATAACTGGAAGGCAGAGCAGTCATTGGCTAATAGCAATGCTGAAACCTTATCAGACTAATGTTTTGATAAACCTGTATCTTGGAGAATAGACATATTCTTGTTTAAGGCCGAGTTTTGCTATTTGGGATTAGCTCCACAACCTATGGTTCCTCATAGTCCTTGGTTATTCCTAGGAGGTGCTTCTTTTTCCAATATCCCTCCTTGGCCACATATGAAGAAAGTGTGGGAGAATATGTAGGTCTTTAGGGCTGGGCAGCTTTCTCAGTCTACCTACTGCCAGAAATAGCTTTGGGAGTCACAGTTGCTTTTAATCCAGGCTGGCAACTCTATTGGCAGCAAGGGTCACTTAAAGACTTTTTATTACTGTCATAATCAGCTTCATGTGCCAGTAATCACACCATCATTATTTCTGTGATAAACATCTTTCTACATTCGTAATGGTAGTTTTAGTTTATCAGGATTCTACTAGACCAATCCCTTAATCTTTGTCCATAAACTGATTTTATAAAACTATAGGAATATACTGCCCCCTGCAGTACACTCAGTCCATGTAGATGTTTTAACAATAGATAACTTGGCACACTCCTGATCTGGTCTTTGTCCCAAGGCTGAACCCCAATGATCCCTTATTGCTTAAGGCACTTCCGTTTCTCCTCTTTTTTAACTAGTTGGAGAAAAAAAACACAGCTTCACCTTTCAACCATTCAAGTCCTAGAGTTTCTACATTGCTTCTGTTCTCTTCCATCCCTACTTGCAAACTTCCTGGTTCTTTTCTAAGATCCTTTCTTTCCAGTAGAACCTTGGCCAAAGGAAGCTGAAAAGAACCAAGGTGCATAAGTAACATCCTGTTTCCTAACCTGTGCACTTAAAACCACGTGTACATCAGGCATATTATCTGCTGTGTTATCACATTTTTATCAAATAATTTTTCACTGAAGAACACAGGCGTCCATCTTTTGGGCCTCCAGTGAGTTTCCTTGCTGCCCACTTCCTGATCCCAGATCAATTCCACATATTTTATTTGTGTAGCTGTATCCCACTTCGAGCTACCAAATTTGGTGTTCGCATTTCCCTGACTAGTGAAGTTAAGCCATATTTTTAAAAAGTTTATTGCCATCCATATATCCTCTGTAGGGTGAAGGGTCTTTTCAAGTCTTTAGGCTATTTTCTTTAATTGTGTATCACTTTCTTATTTCTGGGTTTTGAGACTCTATATATTTTAGATCCAAGTTCCTCACTGGGAACTTGATTCACAAATATTTTCTCGCATATGTAGCTTGATTTTTTTATGTTCTTAATAATGTATTTCCCAGAGAAAAATATTTTAATTTTAATGAAGTTCAATTCAGCAATTTTTTTCTTTTATGGATTGTGCTTTTGGTCCCATATCTAAGAATTCTTTGCCCAAAGAATCTTTGTCACAAAGATTTTCTCCTATATTTTCTTCTGGAATTAAAATAAAAAATAAATAAAAATAAAACCACTATAGTTTTACATTGCATGTTTAGATCCATGGTCCATTTTAAGTTAATTTTTGTGTAATACATGAGGCATAGGTAAAAATCCCTCTTCTTTTTCTTATGAGTATCCAGTTGTTCTAATAACATTTGTTGAAAACAACTATTCTTTCTCAATTGAATAGTGTTTGTATCATTGTCAAAACAAAAACAGAACAAAAATCCCAACGAGTCATATTTCTATGGATCTATGTCTGAACTCTTCTGTTCCGCTGACCTATGTGTCTGCCCCATTATCAATATCACTCTGTCCTGATTCAATAGTTAATATTGAATACGATGGGGATGCCTGGGTGGCTCAGTTGGTTGAGTGTCTGTCTTCAGCTCAGGTCATCATCTCACAGTTCATAAGTTCGAGCTCCTAGTAGGGCTCTGTGCTGTGCTGACAGCTCAGAGCCTGGAGCCTGCTTTTGACTCTCTCTCTCTCTCTCTCTCTCTCTCTCAGAAATAAATACACATAAAAAAATTTTAAAGACTTAATATTGAGTACTATGGGGGCTCTTGGATGGCCCAGTCAGTTGAGCATCTGACTTCAACTGAAGTCATGATTTCACAGTTTGTGAGTTTGAGTTCACACCGCTGTCAGGGTGGAGCCCACTTTGGATTCTCTATTCCCTCTCCCCACCACCCGCCCACTCTCTCTGCCCCTCCCCCATCATACTCTATCAAACATAAACATTAAAATTTTTTAATATATAAAAAAATAAAAAATTTTGAGTACTGTGATTTCTCCAACTTTTAAAAATAGATTTGGCTATTTCTTTTTCATAAAATGTTGGGATCATCTAGATAGATCATAGATCTATGAGATGATACTAATAATGAAAGATCAATTTGGAGAGATGTGACATATATCTTGAAACTTGCAATCCATTTACATGGTATGTCTCTTCAGTTCCTTAAGATCTTTTATTTCTTTCATCACTATTTTGTAGTTTTTAGCAAACAGTTCCTTCTCTTATCTTTTTAAAATAACTATTGTAAATGGCATCCTTGGCAAGTTTTGGTTGTACAACTTTTTAATGTATTCACTTTGTATCCTAAACTATTACTAAACTCACTTGTTCTAAGAATATTTTTGTAGGTTCTTTGGAATTCCTACATAAATAATCATCTTGTCTGTGAATAAGGACAGTTTTGTTCATTTATTTTCCAACCTGGACTGGGGTTTTGTTTGTGTGTTTGTCTGTTTTTGTGTTTGTCCTTGTTTTGCTGGGCAGGACTTCTAGGAGGATGTTGAAGAAGTGTGGCAAGGGTGGACATCCACCTGCGGGAAAGTGTGAGTATATTACCTTTAAGTATGATGTCAGTTATGGGTTTTCTTAGTAGCTTTTTATCAGACTGAGGAAGTTCCCTTCTATTCCTAGTATGCTGAAAATTATTATGAAATGATGTTGAATTTTGTCAAGTTACATTCCTTCAGCAACTGATATCAGCATATGGTTTTTCTTTAGATGGCTAATATGGTGGATTATACTAACCATATAATTTTCTGAATTCGCTATGGGGAAAGTGCAGATGATGAATTTTGGGCCATTTTTTCTAATAAATACATTTAAAGACATGAATTTCCATGCAGCATAATTTTAGCTGTATCCTAGGAATTCTGATATTTGTGTTTTCACTTTCATCCAATATGAAATATTTCTCATTTTTCTTGTGATTTCTTTTGTGACCTATGGGTTACTTGGCTATGTACGCTCTGATTTTTATATATTTTATGTTACACAGGTCTTCCTCTGCTATTTAGTGCTTTGTTTTTTTGTGGTCAGAGAATATAATCTGTGTGATCTTTTTAAATTTAATGAGACTTATTTAATAAAGCAGGATATGTTCTATCTTGGTGAATGTTCTGTGTTGATCTGAAAGGATTATGCAGTGCAGTTGTTGGTATAGCATTCTATGTAACTGTCACTTAGGCTGAGTGTACGGATTGTCCTGTTCAGGTCCTCCATTTTCCTACTGGTTGTCTTTCTACTGGTTCTATCAGTTATTAAAAAGGATCATTGCTGTCTTTAAATATAATCACGAATTTATCCAGATTTCTTTTCACTTTATCTGATAGTTATTCTGCATATGTTGTGAAACCTGTAATTCAGTTCATACTATTTAGTGTGGTTATTTTTTATCAGTTGAAATTTTTATCATTATAAAACATCTGTATCTCTTGTAATATATCACATTCTAAAGTTTACATAGTCGGAAATTAGTGTATCTACTGTGCCTGTTTTATAATTAGTATTTCTTTTTCCTTAATTTTTTAAGTTTGTTTTTGAGAGATAAACAGAGCATGAGTGGGGGAGGGGCAGAGTGAGAGAGAGACACAGAATCTGAAGCAGGCTCCAGGCTCTGAGCTGTCAGCACAGAGCTCAATGTGGGGCCTGAACCCATGAACTGTGAGATCATGACCTGAGCTGAAATCAGAGCCACCCAGGCACCCCATCTGTATCTTTTATTGACTGTGGGAGATGGGGAGAGAGAGAGAGAGAGAGACAGAGACAGAGAAACAGGGAGAGAGAGGGAGAAGGAGAGAGAGGAGAGAGAGAGAGAATCCTAAGCAGGCTCCATGCTCAGAGCAGAGCCTGACCTAGCGCTTGATCTTACAACCCTAAAATTATGACCTGAGCTGAAATCAAGACTCGAACATTTGACCCACTGAGCCACCAAGCTGCCTCCTATTTATAAATATGTTATTTAAGCTAGGTATTCTTTTTTTCTGCAATCTAACAATCTCTGCTTGTACTTGGAATATATGAAGATTTATATTTATAAATATTTTTCCATTTAATATAGGATCTCATTCTCTGTGTTATTGTTATAATGAAATTTATTTCTGCATATGTTGTGAAGCTAACAGTACATTGAATTATACTTGCTGTAAAGATAACAAATAGGGAAAAACATATTTATCAAGAGATTACTATTTCTGATTCTTTTCCTTCCATAATTCCAAGTTTACCTGTTATAAAATTTTTTGCATTAAAAATTTTCTTTACCAACTTTTAGTGTAATTTTGCTGGAATTTAATTCTCTCACCTCTAAAAAAATACTTTGCTATTATTTTTTAAAAGACATTTTCAGCCCCAGCTGGACCAACAGAAGCACGGCCTGGGCACTCAGGAGGAGATGGATGGTGAGGAGCTGTGTAGGGATAGGGAGCACGGTGAGTTGAGTTTTGCCCAGAGAAGAGAGAGCAGGGAAGAAGCTCTGAGGGTCCAAGAGAAGAGAGGGCAGATTAAGAGCTAGAGCAACCAGATGGCCATGGAGGCCCAAGAGATGACGCAATGCCTTCAGGAGTTTCCGGAACATAATAAAATGATCCTGGACCAATCGAATGAGCAGCAAGAGCAAGACTGGTTTACTGACACCATCCTGATTGTCGACAGACCAACTTTAAGGCCCACAAGGCCGTTTTGGCTGCTTGCACGAAGGTTTTATTCAAATTCTTTCAGGAGTTTACTCAGGAACCTTTGGTGGAGGGAGAAGGTGTTAGTAAAATGGCCTTCCATCTTTTAGTTGAGTTAATGTATGCAGCAAAATTGATGATACAAGGAGAAGAGGTCAATGATGTATGGAAAGCAGCAGAGTTTCTACAAATGCTAGAAGCTACCAATGCCCTTGAAGTCAGGAAAAAGAAATCTCAGCTCCACTAGAGGAAAATACCACAGGAAAAAGTGAGGCAAGAAAAAAAGAGAAAGATTGCAGAAACTTCAAATGTTATCACTGAGGCATTGCCATCTGCAGAGTAAGAACCTGTTGAAATTGAGGTGGAGGTTGCCAAAGGCACGATCAAGGTGGAACATGAAGGCACCAAAATGTTGGAGGAAGTGGCTTCTGCCACGCAGTCTGTAAAGTACATCAGAGCACAGGTTCTTCCGATGATTCACCCTAGCACTGTTGGCAGATAGCGCCAGCAAGTACCATCAAGGTGATAGAAAAGGGCAGATTAAAGAAGATGGTTGTACATCTGACCCCACAAGCAAACAGGTAGAAGGTATTGAAATTGTGGAACTTCAGCTGTCACATGTGAAGGACTTGTTCCCTTGGGAGAAATGTAACCCTTCATTTAAATCATTTCATCATTTTAAGGAACATTGAAACCACACTCCACTCAGCACTTCAAGTGTGAAATATGCAATAAAAGGTATCTTCAGGGGAGTACGTGGAGACAGCACCCCAACTGCTAATACCTCGAAGAAGGTGGAGTCAGTAAGCAGCAAAGAACTGGAGGAAATCTTCACATATGTCAATATTCTGAGGAACAGTGTGACCACTTTGGACATTTTAAAGAACATCTTTGAAAACACGCAAGTGAAACACCTTTTGAATGTCCAAATTGTCATGATTGATCTGCTAGAAATGGCACACTCAAATGTGACCTGACTGTGTGCCAAACTGGAGTGGAGACAGAAAAAGGGAAGAAAGATGTTTTATCAATGAGGTCTGTAGCGGTGTGTTTAACAGCCTGGACCAGCTCAAAGATCAAGATCATTTGGTAGTACGCACTGGAGATAAACCCAACCACTGTAGTTTATGTGACATGTGGTTTATGCAAGGAAATGAATTAAGAAGGCATCTCGGTGATACTCACTGTATTTTCAGGGTGTCTAGTAGCCAAAGTTATTTCAGTAGAAACACACATGCAAACTAAACCCGTGATATCAATGACTATTATAGAACAAGTTGGGAAGGTGCATATGTTACCATTGCTTTCAATGTGTGGATTCAGCACAAGTGACTGTAGAACAGGCCCATCTAGATCTGCTCCAGGGAAGCCAAGTGCATGATTCACATATGAGTGAGTTTGCAGGGCAGGTCCAGGTGAGTTATCTAGAAGTGGGTTGGTTTCAGACTGAAGTACCTGCGGAGGAGCTGAATGTCAAACAGGTAAATCAGATGGCAGTGGAAGTACAAACTGAACTTTTAGAAGCTGACTTGGAACAAGTGACCCCTGAAATCATGAACCAGGAGGAGAGAGAGCCTCCTAAAGCAGATGCTGCTGAAGCTGCCAGAGAAGACACAAAGATGCTGATGTTTGAGAGACCACCCCACCAGTGAATTCCCAAGCTAAAAGGGCAGAGAATGAAAAAAAGAGCACCTGTGCCTGTTCTAGAATGAAGTAACAAATGAATATTTTTTTAATTTATCTGTTGGGTTTTTGAATTTATGATGGGCAATGTGACTGTCCTTAAGCTAACAGAAAAATGGACCAAAGTTAAAGTCTTTCCTGTTGTGCTGAACTGTTTTCATTGAAACAAACTGATCCCCCCCACCTATTTAATGCCACACAGGAGGGATCTTTCCCATAAGTCAATGGGAAACTTTGAGAAGTATTATTTCTGGAAATTTAAATGGATTATATTCTTATTGTATAGCTGGGTATGAATGAATCTATTTTCATTGTGATAACAGTTTCTCCCTTCTCTCTTTCCCAGGTCATGTCCTTTCTCAGATGTTTTCCATATTACAAAATCAAACCTGAAATAATTAGAATACAACTTCATGTACTCTAATGCATGTTAGAAAATTGAATATATAGTAAACACAAGGCTGCATAAAGAAAATACACTGTTACTGTGCAGTTAAATGTTGGCTCTGGCCTTCTTTACTTTTTTAATGTTTTATTTATTTTTGATAGAGAGAGACAGAGTACAAGTGGGGAAGGGGTAGAGAGAGAGGGAGACACAGAATCTGAAGCAGGATTCAGGCTCTGAGCTGTCAGCACAGAGCGTGATATGGGACTTGAACTCATGAACCGCAAGATCACGACCTGAGCAGAAGTCAGATGATTAACTGACTGAGCCACCAAGGCGCCCCTGTCCTTCTTTAGTTTGAACAAATTTCTTGTCTATACTGATATTCACAGATGTCATCTGGGCAACAGAGAGGTGGTGGCAAAATTTCAAGAATGTAAAAAAAAACAACAGCAGAACACCCATATGCCTTTTGAAAACCAACTGAATTTCTATAAAGTATCTCTGATTCTTTCAAAGTATGTGTTGTAAAGAGCAATGTAGGTGATGCTATAGTACTTTATGTTTTGGCTTATAACGGCAACTACTATTTTTCTTGGTAAGTGAGTTTGAGAAATTTTATTTAATGGCAACCGAAGGGCCATTTCCAATTAGTAAAATTCCTGTATATCTGCCTTCAACTTTTTTTGATAAAAAGTTGCACTAGTATTTTATCACCAGATTAAAAAAAAAGAGGAACATCATTTAAAAATTAATGTATTTATGACCATCACCCCCCTTCCACTTCCCAGAAGAACATTGGGTGTTATATGGAAACCAACTTGGTAATAAACTATATTTAAAAAATTAATGTATTTAAAATAAGAACAGAGAAAAGTATGTATATATCAGGTTTTGTTTTGAGTGAATCATTTTCTCTGATCCTTAATGCAAAGATCTTGTGCTATAACTTTTAAAGCCATACAAATAAGAGTGCTAAACTGTGGGCTTAAAAGTAGGTGTGTTTAACCAGTATTAATGGAAAATAAAATAGAACTACAGGAAGAAAGAAAGAAGGAAGGAAGGAAGGAAGGAAGGAAGGAAGGAGAAAAAGAAAGGAAGGAAGGAGGAAAAGAAAGGAAGGAAGGAGAAAAAGAAAGGAAGGAAGGAAGGAAGGAAGGAAGGAAGGAAGGAAGGAGAAAAAGAAAGGAAGGAAGGAAGGAAGGAAGGAAGGAAGGAAGGAAGGAAGGAGAAAAAGAAAGGAAGGAAGGAAGGAAGGAGAAAAAGAAAGGAAGGAAAAAAGGAAGGAAGGAAGGAAGGAAGGAAGGAAGGAAGGAAGGAGAAAAAGAAAGGAAGGAAGGAAGGAAGGAAGGAAGAAAGAAGACATTTTCATGGGGCTTACTGTCTCCGATTTGCATGGTTCCTTATACAATGGTTGTTGTAATTCTTTGTCCCTTTGTATGTAATGTGTCCTTTTCTCTTGCTATTTTTAAGATTTTTCTCATTATAATTTTTTTTTGAAATGTGTTGAGATGTGGTTTTAGTCATGTTCATCTTGCTTAAAGCTTGTTTAATTTCTTGGACCTGTGAGTTTACAGTGTTTTCAAATTTGCAAAGATTTTTTTAATTATTTCTTCAAATTTTTTTTCATGTTCCTTTCTCTTGTATTATTTGTGGAGTCCAATTACATATATTTAGATTATTTATCTAAGAGGTCACTGATATTCAGTTCATTTTTTTTTTGGTCTCTTTCTCTCTGTGTAGTTAATTTTGGGAAGTTTCTATTTCTATCTTTGTTCTGAAGTGTCTAATCTGTTAAGTGCAGATGTTTTGTTCTCCAGAGTCTAATCTACTATTGATTTTTCATATTATTTGTTGTCTGTATATGTGGGTACCTTTACTATCCTTGCTGTATTCATGTTTCCTTTTAAATTCTTGAAAATGTTTATAGTTTCTGTTTTAATATGCATGCTGCTAATTCTAATGTATGCTTTATTTCGGAATCTGTTCCTATTAACTAACTGACTTTTCTCCTGATGGAAGTAATTTTTCCCTCCTTTTAATATGTCCAGTGATATTTTCATCAGATGCTAGACAATAAATTTTATGTTACTAGTTCATGGATTGTGTTGTTTTTGTTTAAAGAGTTTGGGCTTTTCTAATGAGCAATAAAGTTATTTGTAGTTTAGTCTAAAGGGCTCAAGGATTGTTTTAACCTTGTGAAGGTAGTTCTTGAGTATTCTTTAGGGATAGATTATCCCCACAATCAAAGCAGGGCTTATCTGGGGGTCTGTAGTCAACAAGGACTTTTTATCCTGGCTGGTGGAAAAATCTAGTGATTTCCATTCCTGCATGAGTTATGGGTACTATGCAGCTCACAATTTCTGTTACTCAATTTTCTAAATTCTTGGAGCTTTCATCTGAGTGACTCATTTCTCCATATTCAGCAAAAGTTATAGAAATCCATTTTCAGATTTGTGGAGCTTTTTTCCTGTGTAATTTCCTCCTTTCTAGAATTCTACTCTGCAACTTCCAGCTGATTCAAAGTCCCTGACCTCTGATCTCCATCTCAAACCCTGCAGACCATTACGAAAGACTTGGAAATACTCTCCCTGTGATCTACTTGGGGATGTGCCACCGGGCAAAAAACCAGCGAGGTCCTCAGGTTCAACTCATTTGTTTCCCTTCAGGGATCATGATCCAATGAGTTCTGTTGTTTAATGTCTGAAAATAGTTGGTTTACAGATTCTATCAAGTTTTCTAATTGTTTAAGACAACTAAATCCAGTTCCTTTACTCCTCATAGGCAAAAATAGAAGCTGTCATATTGTTTTTTTATTCTGGAAAAGTCTTTCCTTGTTTTTCAAAAGACTAGAACAGGTTAGTTTTTATTTTATTTTATTTTATTTTATTTTTAATAGTTTATTGGCAAATTGGTTTCCATAAAACAGTATGGAGGTTCCTCAAAAAACTATCAGTAGAACTCCCCTATGACCCAGCAGTAGCACTGCTGGGAATTTACCCAAGGGATACAGAAGTGCTGATGCATAGGGGCACATGTACCCCAATGTTCATAGCGGCACTTTCTACAATAGCCAAATCATGGAAAGAGCCTAAATGTCCATCACCTGATGAATGGATCCAGTAGAACAGTTATTTTTAAATTGATATTCAAATGGTTTGTCTAATCATTTCTTCGTTACTACATTAAGATCACGTACTCTTGTCAGTAAAACTACAAAATGATTCTGTGATCCTTTGGTATATACATCAGAAGGCATATAATAAAGTAACTCATTGTTTATAACATATATTTGAATTTAAATACCTTGTAACTATTCATACCCTCAGGTTCAGACCACATCTTCTTTGCCTGATAAAATCTATCATTTTTCCCAAATAGTTAGGCTTTTTCTGGTATTGACTCATCTCTATATGATGGAAGAAATGTATTTTCTAGAAAGTTACATATTGAATAAGAGAAACATATATTTATGTATTTTGATATACATTATCCTAAAAATATCATTTTCTGCAGTTTGATAAATAGTATGTTATTAACATTTACTCTACTAGAAACAGATTTTTGCTTTTTACACATTCCCCATATAAAACAAAAAATGGTTTATATTTTTATTTAATCCAAGTTTGATATCCTTCCCTACTCTGTGATTCATAGCCCCTGACAGACAAGAGGTTCTCAATAGTCAGTGTGTGTACTGCCCCATTTACCACGGCAGTTTTCATTAAAAATTATAAATGAGGCTATAAAGTCTCTTAAAAGCATCACTGAATAATAGAATCAGATAAATTGCTAAGAGATCAACTGCTATGGTTTTTACATTGAAAAATAGAAAATTACTTAACATAGTACTTAAAATAGAAAATTACTTAACATAGTACTTAATACAGCATTTGCCTTAACTAAATACTAGGTCTCTTATGCACCCTCTTCTCTCTCTAAGCAGGAAGATAACATAATGCCCCGACTGCAAAATCAAAAATGCTTGATTCTGACCTATGCTATATTTCAACGCTAATCTTGCTTATAGCTAAGATTTAATATAAAGCTAGCCTGACATTGTTCTCTTTCCAATTCCAATACCGGTTCCAAAAGCACGCTTAATTCTCAGTGATATGCGGGAGCCACTTCACGACACAGTGAACCCCGGCTGCATATTGAGCTAATGATCCCAACTATGCAAATGAAGCAATACCATCTCTAATTAGAAAGGATCTCACTGTAAATCGTTTGACATGAGTAAGCATCCTCATTGCACTTCAGAAAAGGCTTTTTAATTAACAAGGTCTAATAATTTTAAAGGCTTAATGAGCAATTATGCTAAAACCAATGATAGCACTAAGAAGATTCATCATAATTTATTGTTTTTTCTCAGATGTGATTTCTAATTATAGCATAGGCAAGATCATGATTGAGGTTCTACCCTTATCAATACACCATTTTCATTACAAAATGAATCTACCAGGGCACCTGGGTGGGTCAGTCAGTTAAGCGTCCGGCTTCGGCTCAGGTCATAATCTCACGGTTCGTGGATTCGAGCTCCGCATGGGGCTCTGTGCTGACAGCTAGCTCAGATCCTGGAGCCTGCTTTGGATTCTGTATCTCCCTCTCTCTCTGACCCTCCCCTGCTCACGCTGTCTCTCTCTGTCTCTCAAAAATAAATAAGAAACATTAAAAAAAATTTTAATGAATCTACCCATTACCAAATGCTATGTATTCTAACTAGTGGAAAGGAGAAAAATAAGAACTGATATTTATTAAAGATAATTAACACAAAGACTCTCATATAATAATTCATCTAATATATATCTAAATCACTCTATATGACAGATATTATCATGTGTATTATTATATTCACATTTTTAACATGAGAAAACATAGACTCAGATATATTAAGGAACTTCTCCAAAGATTTAGAGAAAAGAGAAAAAGATAAAGAGAGAAAGAATTTGAGTTGGACCCAGAGTAGCATACTTTAAACCAATATCATTTCCACTGTACTACACTGCCTCTTTTACACCACTGTCGCTACATATTGTCATTAATTCGCTGTCCAACACTAATAATTAAACTCCTATTCCTGTTTATGCATTTTGATTAAAAATTGATATATTTTATCAATTAATGCCCCTCATTTTTAAAAATTTTCATTTGAGGTGATTTTATCTGATTCCCATAGAAGATACTATGGCTTTACTTAGTAAGTCAGATCATGCATGTCTGATGTCAAGCTAATTTATAAATAGAAGACATTTGTAAATAACTAGCTAATATACTTCAGCTTACACCTGCTTCTGTCTTCATTGCACCTACCACTTCTGCTCAATGCCTGAGCAAATAGGGGAAAGATGGCTTTCCTGAGTCTCATATCCACCAGTGTCTTGTGATCCTCTGAAATCCCTACACTCATTTGTTTTTTCTTCTGCTCAACAGGAAGCCATTTCATTAATTTGCGCTTATGGGCAAAAACGTTTTGTTTGCCTAAACACAAAGCAAACATGTCCATGTACATAATTACCAACATTAGTGCCATTTTATTTGGGGGACTTAAGAGTAGAAATTGGTAGCAGTTCTTAGCTCAGAAGAGCCAAGGTCTTTGTTTTTGTTTTGTTTTTCACTATCTCTCTTGTCTATTTTGATCACAGTAATATTAGTTAAGTGAATTGAATAAATCTGAGAAAGCCCTTATTTCTTTTTTTAAGTTTGTGTGTTTGTTTTGAGAGAGAAAGCACGAGGTGGGGAGGGCAGAGAGAGAAGAGACAGCAAGAATCCCAGGCAGGCTCTGCATCCAAAGCATGGAGCCAGATGCAGGGCTCAAACCCATGCACCTTGACATCATGACCTGAGCCAAACTCAGATGCTTAACCAACTGAGCCACCCAGATGCTCTGGACCCTCATTTCTTCTTGCCTTCTCACCTGGAAGGCTTGTATTATAAAACCAAACTACCAGGAATCCCAGAATACCTAAATTACAGCTAGTGATGACTTACAAGAGTCAATATTTTAGAACCTATCTCTAACCTTATTTAAGTCTTCCTAACCATGGTCATCAGAGTAATAACCAAGTAAATAAAATCTTCATTGTTCATTCTGTCTTTGGGGGAAACTTATGTAATGTCAATAACATCAAGTCTGAGACTGTAAGGCTATGTAGAAATAACTGGGGAAAAATTACCAGAAAAGATTCATTTCCAAAAGCAGTCATTTCCCCGGTGCCAACCACAAATGTATCAGTTGGGGGAATCTAATCTCTCCAGAGGACGAAGGTCACCAAATATTGTGGGCTTTACGAAAAGCCTAACATTTTATTTTAAATTGACACATTGCCCCCATCTAGTTGAAACTCCACAGCTCATGTACAAGTGCAATTTAGTTTAGGTTCTCATTAAACTGACTCAAAACACTTTAAAATTAAAGCTTCCGAAAGAAATGAGAAAATGTGCTCTGGAAATGAAAATGATAAAATCAAAACAATGGTCTCATATTTTCAACAAGTCTGAGAATCAATCCAAAAAGAAAGTGTCAAGGGACAATATGCAACATTAACCACTGTGTTAACGCTCCCCAATCAGTGAAGACTAATTAAAAACTAGCCAATCCATGTTTCTACTAAATGAATACATGGTATTATTGGAAGGCAGAAAGTTAAGCTCTCTTCATCCAGCTCCACACTAATAAAAGGAAGCTACTCCTTCACTATTTAAAAATGCGCCAAGGTTTCATATAAGCCAAACCATACATGTTTAAAGACAGTGACTATTAGAATGGAAATTCAGATCCTAGACCTTCTGTCCCCAACAAGAAAGACAAAGACCTCAAAATCAGCCTCTCACCTGATCTCTCTCTTGCCCTGCTTTCTTGTCACCCTAGTTGATTACTATGTGTTAATTAATAGACAAACACCATGTTAGAAACTACAATTAATATTAAAAAGATAAGACATGGTCCCTAATCTACTTTTTGAATTTTATAGTTTGTAGGTGAAAGAGAGGAGAGAAAGCGAATATTTATCCCTAGTAAGAAGTATTGTACAGTAGTTAAGGATATGGGCTTCCAGTCCAGACCACACTGGGTTCAAATCCTAATACTACCACTTACTGGCTCTGTGACCTTGAGTAAATTACTTAACTGTGCCTCAGTTTCCTTACCTGTATAAAGGAGTGATAATAGGATCCTTAGAGTCAATGAGAAACATAAACAAGTAAACACATGATACAGCCCTCACCAAATATGAACTGTTGTCCTTAGATATTCCACGTCTACCACCATACTAAGAACTTTTGAATACATTCACTTTTGACCTTTCCATCACCCATTGTAGTAGTTACTCAGTTACACAGATGAGAACACTGACATGCAGAGAATTCAAATTCATTGTCCAATGATAAACAGTAAGTGGTGTTGTGAAGATTGAAACTCAGATCTAATTTTGTATAGCTTGTATTCTTTCCACTGCACGTGCCTATCTGACTTATTTTAAGGCATTTTACAAGAAGCCAGCTTTAATACTTTTTTTTAAAAGTTAGAGTAATCCAATCAGTGATTCTATACTTAAAAATAATAATAACAGCCTAACCTGATGTTTTTAAAACTTGGCTTAATAAGATGTTCTCTTCCATTTAAGATGGATCTAATTAATTCATGTCCTAATTAACCAGCCTGTAAGGGGCCTGCAGGTTAATTTGATCTTTTCTCCACATGAATCATATTCCTTTCTTGTTATCAGGAATACCTTCTTGGGGTGCCTGGGTGGCTCAGTTGGTTAAGCGTCCAACTTCAATTCAGGTCATGATCTCACAGTTCGTGGGTTCCAGCCCCACATCAGGCTCTGTGCTAACATCTCAGAGCTTGGAGCCTACTTCAGATTCTGTGTCTCCCTCTCTCTCTGTCCCTCCCCAGCTGGCACTCTGTCTCTCTCTCTCTCTCTCTCCAAGATAAATTAACAAAGAGGCTCATGGAACATTTACAAAATCAACCATATGTTAAGAAAACAAAAGAAATCACTAATAAAATCCAAAGTATTAATATTATGTAGACTATATATACTGATCATAATGTGATAAAATTGAAAAATAAAAACAAAATGGAGCTTAAAATTTATATATTTGAAAAAAACTAAATAGAATATTTCTTTAGAAAATAAAAAGGAAACCATATAGGAAATTCGACATGTTGATGTTAGTGATTATGGGGTTTCCTTTTTGGTTTTTACTTAAATTTGTTTATTTGTAATATCTAAAAAAGGCAGGAGGTAACAGCTAAAACAATACGCATCTTGATGCTGATGTTAGTGATTATGAAAGCAATGTATTAACGTTGGGGGGAGATAACTAAAAAGTAAGATATGTCTTACCTCACAAAGAGCCAATTTTCACCCTTTTGAGGCTGATATCACCCCTGCTGAGAATGCACACCCTAAATAATCTACCAATTTACAGGGATTGAAGGGCATAGAGAGTCATTAAATAACACCACATGGATGTAATCAGCAAAAGCTAGAGAGTGCTTATAAATAATATGTAAATAGAAGGATGAAACAAGAACATTTTTTAAATGCTTAAGTGTAAGAAGGGAAATCTAATAAGGTAGAAAGGACGGGGATAGAAATTTAAATTATCTTTATATATCTTGTTTTATAGAATTGACTCTTTGCAACTATTCATTTTCACAATTAAAAGCAAAATTAAATTTAAAGACTAATGTCCACAATTTGAAAGCAAAAGTGAAGCAAATTAACTTGCAAGGCAACGTAAACCATAGGGACTACTCACTTTCTTCAACAAGTATATAGTAAGAAGAAATGGAAGGGGAATGTATAGATCAAAACTAACTTAAAAGACGGCTCACAAATTGCAATGCAGGGAACAATTTTTCAATACTGATTCAGAAAAATAAACTGTACAAAAAATTCCTCAGCCAAGTGCAGAAATTTAATATTAAGATATCATTCCGTTTTGATGCCACAGAAATAAAAGGGATCATAAGAGATTACTGTGAATAATTATATGTCAACAAATTTGAGAACCTAGAAAAAATGGACAAATTCCTAGAAACATACAAGCTACCAAAACTGGATCACAAAGAAACAAACAATCCAAACAAACCTATAATTAGAAAGAAGATTGAATCAGTCATCAAATATCTCCCAAGACAGAAAAGCCCAGGACCAGATGGCTACACTGGTGAATTTCATCAAACATGTAAAGAAGAATTAACAGTAATCTTCCCCAAATGCTTCCAAAAACTTAAAGAGCAAAAGATACTCCCAAACTCATTTTATGATATCAGTGTTACCATATTAGCAAAGGCATAAAAAAGGCTACAAGAAAAGAAAATTCTAGGTCAATATCCTTCATGAGCATAGATGCAAAAATCCTCAACAAAATAGTAGCAAATCAAACTCAAGAGCACTTTAAAAAAATAATATAGCATGAGCAAGTAGAGATTTACTCTTGGGAATGCAAGGAATATAGAAACCTTCCTACGTGATATGCCATTTAATAGAATGACAGATGAAAATCACATGATCATCTCAATAGAAAAATTATTTGATAAAAAATAAAAATTATTTGATCAACATCTTTTCAAGATAAAAACTTTCAATAAACTTGGAATGAAAGGGAAATTACATCAACGTAAGGAAGGGTATATATGAAAACCTACAGTAAACATGATACTCAATGGTAAAAAAATGGAAAGCTTTTCCCCTTGGATCAGGAACAAAACAAGGATGTCCACTCTTGCCATTCCTATTCATCATAGTATTGGAATTCCTAGCCACAGAAATTGGGCAAGAAAATGAAATAAAATCAAACAAACAGTAAAGGAAGATGTAAAACTACCTTTGTTTACAAATGACATGAACTTATATGTAGAAAACTCTAAAGATTTCACCAAAGCACTTCTAGAACTAACAAACAAAGTCAATAAAATTGCAAGATACAAATCTACATGAAAACAACGAGTTCTGTTTTTGTTATTTTTTTTTTAGCATTTATTTGATTTTTGGAGACGGAGTGTAGGTGAGGGTGAGGCAGAAAGAGAGAAGACACAGAATCCAAAGCAGGCTCCAGGCTCTGAGCTGTCAGCATAGGACCCAACATTGGCTCAGACCCACAAACTATGAGGTCATGACCTGAGCTGAAGTCAAATGCCCAATTTACTGAGCCACCTAGGCTCCACAAAACCAGTTTTAATACTCTAATAATGAACTATCCAAAAAAGAAATTAAGAAAACAATCTCATGGATAATTCATCCTAATAACAAAATACGTAGAAATAAACAACCAAAGAGGTTAAAGACTTCTACATTGAAAAATTACAAGAGATTGATGAAATAAATTAGACACAAATAAATGGAAAGATATCCAATGTTCACAGATTAGAAGACTTAATATTGTGAAAATGTCCAAACTACCCAAAGAGATTCTAGCTCTGATGCTATACCTATTAAAATTTCAATATTTTTTTCTGAAATAGGAAAATCAATCCTAAAATTCATATGGAACAACAAAGAATCTCAAACAGCCAAAACAACCTCGAGAAAGAACAAAGTTGGAGACATCACATTTCCTGATTTCACAATATATTATAAAGTCCTTAAAGCAATTTAAGTACAGTACTTAAAACAATATGGTACTATTATAAAGACAGATATATAGATCAACTAAACACAGTAGAGAACCCAGAAATAAAGCCATCTGTATTTAGTCAACTGAGCTTCAAACAGCAGTGCCAAAAATACTCAATGAAGAAAGGGTGGTGTCTTCAAGAAACAGTGTTGGGAAAACTGAATATCCACATGTGAAAAAATGAAATTGTATTCTTATCCTACATTATACACAAAATCTAATCAAAATTGACTAAAGACTTTGATATAAAAGCTGAAACTCTTAAACTTCTTAAAAAACATAGGGAAAAAATCTCATGACATTGGTCTTGGCAATGATTTCATGGATATAACAACAGAAGCATAGGCAACAAAAGAAAAATGAACAAGTAAGACTACATCAAACCTAAAAGCTTCCACACAGCCAAGGCAACAATCAACACAAGAAAAAAGCAACCCATGGGATGGGAGAAAATATTTGCAAACTCTATATCTGATAAAGGGGTTAATTTCTAAAATATATAGGAAGTTCCTACAACTCAATAGAAAAAAAAACAAAAAACAAATACCCCAATTAAAATAGGCAAAGCACTTTTAAATAGACATCTCTAAAAAAGACATACAAATAATTTAGGATGAATCTTTTGCTATACCAAACAGAGGATAAGATGCTCAATATCACTAACCATCAGGGACATACAAACCAAAACCACATGGAGATGTTACTAATAAATATGTTAATAGGATAGATTTCATGTTAAATGCCTTTTCTGGAGTGAAATGAAATAATAAAATATAATACAAGGTTCAAAAAAGATATCACTCAGTTCTTAACATTTTAGGTAAGATAATGGCATTGTGCTTAGATTTCAAAAAAGAGTCTGTATTCCAAAGAGGACATCCAGATGGCCTACAGGCACATGAAACGATGCTCAACATCACTCATCATCAGGGAAACACAAATCAAAACCACACTGAGATACCACCTCACGCCAGTCAGAGTGGCTAAAATGAACAAATCGAGAGACTACAGATGCTGG
>PJEM01017525.1:0-21723 GCA_004023845.1 Helogale parvula
CTCTCATCCTCAGGGGTCGCCGGCGGAGCCCACCCAGGGCCCGCCTCACAGGAAACCGGACTTGCTTGCCCACCTCCTTGGCTCCTCGTCAATCCCAGAAAGCACCAGGCAAGCCAGGGCCCCAGACCCGAAGAACGCCAACCTTCTGGGAAACGCCAGCAAGGCTGCAGGCTTGGGACCAGCCCTGGGGGCTAGGACATTCCTGAGGGTTGGGGGAGCCCTGCAACAGCGAGTGACAGCCCACAGGACAGGCGCTCAGGCAGCCGGGAGGGGACCCCACCCTCAGCCTGCAGGCCGAGCCCTGCCTGGCCGCGCTGTCCTCTGCTGTTCGGCCCCAGCCAGCTCTGGGCGGCAGCCGGCACGCCCCGGGGACGCGGAGCCACGCAGGAGCAGTGCCGCCAATGTCCTCCCGTCTCGGGAGTGCCCCTCTCAGGCCTGGAGCGGGTGGAGAGTCTGCAGCCCAGGAGCTCAGTCTATGTCTTCCTTGGACCTAAAGGGCACCAAGAAGGGTGATGCCCGAGTTCTTTCCTGTGGCACCTTGATGAGTCCCCTGTGGCCCGTTCCATGGCTCCTCTGTATCTACCCGAGTGAGGCCGTAGATAGATGCCCCGCACTTAACACACAGCAATAACCATAGTGAGCCAGCACGTGACGGAGCAGTTCCGGTGTGAATTCCTCCAGTCCTGCAGCTACTGTTTCTATGCCCATTTCACAGATGGGGAAACTAAGACACAAAGAGGCACTCAGAGGTGCCTCGACACCCGTGCTGAGCCCAGGCACTCGGGACAGGTAAGACGCAGGCACCCTACCCTCCCGGGGTCCCGAGGGAGCTGAGAGCGTGGCCCTCCACCGCACTGTCCGCCTCTGGCCCAGGACCCTGAACTCCGAGCTCAGCTGCTCGTCCTCCCTCCCGCAAGGACACGTCAGAGAGAGGGAAGTACTCACGCTGAACATGCAGGGCAGTCTCCAGCCGAGCGTGACGTGATGTCAGGGGCCAGTGTCACTCACAGGCACAGGGTGGGGAGGAGGGCGTGGGGCTGGATGGCCTGAGATTGGCCGCCAGCTGACACTGCTCCACCCCATGTGGATTACGGGGAGTTGTGTTACCTTTGAAATTTTCCCTAATCACTGCTTCTGGAAGGCAGGGCCCCGGAAGAATGTGGGGCGACCCAGGGAGGGGGGACCCTCTGCCTCCTCCCCTTCCCCCCTGGCCTGCTCCCCTCGTAGGTGCCCCCACCTGCATCTCACCTGTTCAAGTGAGAGAGGCTGACGCTGAGACAGCACTCGCCCCGCGTGGGGCTGACCCCAGCACTCCCCTGGAGCACCCTGCCCGCGTCAACCAGCAGTGCCGGCCCCGCCACACTGGGTGCCCAAGGAGGCCCCACACGCTCCCCAGGTCAGTGAAATGTAGCGGCATCCACCCAGGACAGTGGGGTCCACGTGGGACAGCAGGGTCCACGCGGCAGCAGCTCCCCTAAGCATCTCACACTGTCTCTAGAGAACACGGAAGTGGGAAAAGCAGAGAAGAAACTGAACAGGAAAGAGACGGCAGTCACTGCAGCCGGGGCAGAGCCAGCAGATGGACGGAACTCCTTCCCCAGGGACACAGACACTGCTCTGGCCTCGACCAAACTGAGGTCCAGGCGGCCTTGCTTGTTCCTCAGCTCCCGGCACCGCCCGCCCCTGTGCAGGGCTCTGGGGTCCCGGCTGTCCCCACACCTGGGTTCCGGGAACAGACCCAAGCGGGCCAGGGCGCCAAGGGCATGCTAGGCCGCCCCCTGTACCCCCCAAGAAGGTCTTGACCTTCAGCGAGGCAATGCCCTGGGAACAGACAAGTCCAGTATCCGTATCAGTAAGGAAGGAGACTCTTACTTTCCCCACCTGGGACCGTGGGCAGAGGCGCGGCCCTAGTTCTCAAGCACAAGGCCAGAAACAAAAGCCAGAAGACTCGTGATGGTCCTACGCCAGCCTCTGTGAAGGTCCTACACCAGCATGCGGGCAAACCCACCCAGGGCCCGACCCCAAGGACCACAGGGCCTGACCAAGCAGGCTGGACTCTGATTGGCCAGCGTCTCACGAAGCTGGTAGATACCTCCCTCTGATTGGCCAGCACTCCATGGAGCTGGTAGGTTCCTCTCTCTGATTGGCCAGGGCCCCACGGGGGCTGGCTAGCGCCTCTCTCTGATTGGTCGATGACACGCCCTACTGGCTGGCGAATGTTTCACTACCCTCCGCTTGGCGCATCCCTGGACAGGATATCCTGTCCTGGAGTCTGATTCGTGCACTTCCCGCCGGAAGCTCCTGTGCTGCAGGGACGCCCCCCTGCACCTGCCGCCCTGTGCCCGGCTCAGACCTAAGTCACGTTAGGGGTCCGCAAACACTTCTGGCCTAAGCACGGCCACTCGAGTTCTCGCAAGGGCCAGCCTCTCCTGCGCTTCCCTGTGGCCCCTCCCGGGGGGCGGGGAACCACCCCCTCACCCCGGGCTGCCCACTGCCCCTCCCAGTCACCCTCAGAATGCAAGAGGATTACTCCCCACCTCCCCGTGGGGTTAAAAACCCCACCCTCTGTCACTGTGAGATCGCTAGTTTTCCAGCGCAGGCTCAGAGGTTTAACACGCACGTCACTTCTGGTGCAGGCTCACATTTTGAGAGCACTCTGTGGCATTCGATGCAGTAACAGAGGTCATTAGGATCCCTACTGCCAACGTGCTGGCAGGGAAGAGCGCCATCTGCAGGCAACCACCACAGGCCCCGGGATCAGAAACCAAAGGGGCGCTCCAAGTCCTGCACGCAGTCGCTGCAGGGCCCCCTGGAGCTCTGAGGAGTGAAATTTTGGAGAAACTGGGTCAGACTGTGGTTCCCTCTCTCGGGTCTGAGTCACTGAAGGACGGCGACACTCACATCTAATGTGGGGTTATTACTTAGGATGGGAATCTGCCGGGGAAACTGCTGGGTGAGTCAAAGCTGATGGGGCGATGCTGCAGACAGTGGCCCCCAGGACCCACCCACACGGCCACACACACCCACTCACGTCCGACCAGCGTTCGTGCATTCCATAAATGGCTCTCCAGCCACCTCTGCCGGGCTGGCGCTGAAACAGCGGCCGCCCGCACCGCCCGCACCCACCGCACAGTACGCTGGGGGTGCTCCAGCCATGGCGGCACGTCGCGGAGGCAGGAGACCAGAGTCTGTGAGCTGGGGTGTGGGCAGGTCCGTTCCCATCTCTGGGCCCCAGCTCCTCCTCGGAGAGTGGGGGGTGGCCTGAGGAGGCGGGGCGCTTACCCCCAGGCCCAGGCTCAGAAGCATAGAAGTCCGAGGGAGGGGTCTAATTCACTCACCAGGGGACATCTCCTGTGTCACCCCGTCTCCCGTTTCTCCCAGAAGGGGGTACTAGTGCCACTGTCCACAGGAGAGACGGGGAGCCACCCACACAGCCAGCCCGCGAGCAGGGCCAGGCGCCCGGCACCGGACCCCAGACCGCCGCCTCGTGTTGCCTCAGGGCCCGGCAAGAAGAAGCTGGTAACGGCGCTCGCTGCGCTCTGTACCTTATGCGTTGAGCCCTCACAAAAGATCCTGCAGGACTTACAACCATCGCCCCCTGCTAAAAAAGGGGGAGGGGGGAGCTGAGGCGGGGGGCTGCTAAATGCACAGTTGGTAGGCGGGGAGCTGCTGGGATCTAAACCCAGGCTGGACGGCTCCAGCCGCCCGCCCCGAGCACCACCCGCACCCGGGCCTCACACGCTGCCCGCAGCACGGGCACGTCCGCCCGCGAGAAGCTAGGATCTCAGGGTCCCCTCCGGCCGAGCCGGGCCAGAGGTGTAAAAAGGAACATTTGGCAGAGTGCTGACACCGAGCAGTGGCCCGTCTTCGGGAACAAAAATCAGGAGGAAAAGAGAAACCACGGTGTCACGTGGCCCTCCTGCCAGGACAGGCGTCCCGTCCACTGATCGGGCCCAGCAGGACCTGCCGGCCAGGGCTCCCCCAAGGGTTCCGAGGCCACGGTCCGCCTCGGCACCGCCCGTCAGGCGGGCATGGGTCAGGGCAAGGAGACAAATGTCCCCTTGCCCCGGGCTCCCCACACACACCCGCCCGGCGCACAGAAGAGGCTCGGGAAACGCAGGCACGTGCAGGCCCACAGACTCACGTGCAGCCACGTGGGCCCCCGGAGAGTCCGCACATCACACACACATGCACGCACACACTCGTGTGCACCGCCCTCAGAGGCGCTTGTAACACATTTTCACACATGTTGCCTCACGTGACCTGAACACAGGAGCCCAGGAGGCCGAGCGGGAGCGTCCCCACCACACAGACGGTGGGCCTGCCCTCACTTGGAGCTGTGCTGCTTTGGGAAGGGTTACGTTACGTCTAACGCTAGTGGCAATGGCGCGCTCTGTTCCTTTCGCAGAAATACCGCCCAGAAGAGCCTGCGTGAGCACGTCTCCATTCCCCAGGGGCTCACCGTACGTCAGGCTTATCCCCATGACCGCCTGTCAGAGCAATCCTCCCCATTTTCCGGAGGGGAAAGCTGAGGCAAATGCTCAGTTTGGCACAGGCCTCCCCACTGCCCATGCTGCTCCTGGGGCTCATCTCCCCCCACCTCTAACTGCCCGTCTCCAGCACAGGAGCCCTAGTCGTGGCCAGAGGCGCCCTACCCCCAGCAGAGGATGTCAGTTTCCGCACGGGCCCACGCGCAGGGGCACAGAGGCCTAAGGAAGCCCCCAGGTCTCCACTCATCCCCCACAGAGACTGCGGCCACTTCTGCTGGCACAGCCTCCCTGGATGAGCGGCGCTGGGGGCGCCCTGCCAACCAAGTTAATGAGGGGCTTTCCGGCCAAGGGAAGCAGCCTCAGAGAACACTGAACATCAGAGCAGAGGTTGGGATGTCCTGCCAACAAGGAGGGGTGGACAGGAGTGAAGCCAGAGGTGGATGAAGGCACCTGCTAAGGGAGGGGAAGAAGAAGAAGGAAAAGGCCAAGTTTTGTGTCACCTCCTCCAGGAAGCTTCCCTAGATTTCCCCAATGGACCTGACCCTCCCAGATTATTTAAAATGACACTTGGCACAAAAATGAACAGTGAAATAAACACATGTGCTGCCCGGAAGACTTGGGGCTCCTGCACTGAGGAGCCCCGCCCCCGCTCGCCTCTGGCCTCCCATAACCTTCCAGGCCAGGGTGCAAAGCCAAAGGCCTTGAGGGTCCGTGTAGGCCATGCAGATAGATGAAGGGCCAGGTAAAGAGAAGCAACAGGAGAGTGGAGAGGGCCTTCACTCTGGCTCCTCTAGAAGGCATTCCAGTAGAGAAGGGGGGAGGGGAGGGAGGGGGAGGGAAGGGGCGGGAGGGGAGGGAGGGGCTGGAGAGAAGGAAGGAAGAAGGAAGGATGGGCAGTGGAGGAAGGACAGAAGGAAAGAAGGAAGAGAGGGAGGGGTTGGGACTGAAACACTGTTGGTCAAATGCAACATGTCCCTCCCCCGGGGGGGGCGCATGTGGCAGGCCCGCCCCGCCCCCACATCTGCTGCTCAGGGCACCAGGCCTCCCCCAGGGAGAGCTGATGAGAGGATGTGAGGTGAAAAGGTACCCCCCTTCCCCCCAAGACAGAGGCACAAGGGAGACGCTCCCTCAGGACCCCGATGCGGAGGTCATGCAGACCCGGATCCTGGGCCCCGCACCTTGCAGGCCTGCGTGGGGGGTCCAATGAGACGATGCGGGCACAGGGCCAGGCCGATGCCAGCACACCCACTGCGATAGTTAACACATGCAATGGGTGCAGTGGCCGCCCGGGGCAGGGACCTGCCCTGCTGCTTACAGGCAGACCCCGGGGGCCTCAGGGTGGGTCTGAGTCATCCTCCAGCCCTCTGGGGGCTCCCCGCTAGTATGCCCTCTCACTGCTCTGTTATTAAGTGAGGGCTGGGGGTGGGGGCAGTGGGCGTCTGCTCCGCACCCCCTCGGCTCCACCCAGCAGTGTCTCTGATCCAGGGAAGGGGCAGGGCCAGACGGCCAGAAGGCAGGGGCGGGGCAGGCGGGCATCAGCTGTGCTGGGCTAAGGGCGGGGCCCTGCTGCCTGTCCAGAAATATCTGAAGGGTGGGGTAACGGGGCAGGCTCTGGCCAGCACCCCGGGAACAGCCCTGGAGCAACATCACAGGAGAAGGGACTCTGTGCCCCTGCACGGGGAAGGAACCCCCGCCCGGGCCCCACTGGGTGGGCAAAGCCACTGGGCAGTGACCGCGGCTCCAGCCCCCGAGCCACTGAAATCTGGACCAGATGAGGGACAGGACTCAGGGGAGCCAGCCGGGCCTCTGAACCCCTCCCACCTACGGCTCTCTTCTGGGGAGGAGGGGAAGGGGGAGAATGGAAAAGGATGTCTTTCCAGCCAACTTGATTGAGTCAGAGGCAATTTAACCGTTTCGTATCTGTCAAGTCCCACAAAACTTGGACGACTCTTCCCACAAAATTATTGCAAGAAGCAGGCACGTGACTGGCGTCAACCAATGATGGGCGGAGGAGATGACCTCAATTTCCAAATATTGGGGTCACGTTTCATTTCACATACTCCCCTCCACCCGTTACATGTTAAAGGGCCCCAAATGCAATCTTAACTTTTCATTCCTTCACACACTTGGCCCGGGAGAAGGTAGGAAAAAGAGCCATGTTCAGAGAAAACTCGGAAAACATCTGGCTGATCCCAAAATGGAGCCGAGAACACGCACCGTCGGGGCCTCGCCCGCGCCCGCGGTGGACAGCCGCCCACCCGGCCACGCACTGCCCTGCCCGCGACTCCGGGACCCGTCCCGCCCTGGGACGTGGGGACGGGTCTGGGAAACCCGCTCAGGATAGCAGCTCCTTCACATGCTTCTAACTAACGGTCTTTCTGACACAAAGCAAAAAGAGCAACTCGTGGGCCAGGGGCCAGGCCGCTGCCCCGTCCCCTCCGCCATGCTTCGGCGTCCAAGGGGCCACCTTCGGGCAAGAGGGCGTCGGAGAGGGGGTAGGGACCGTGGGGGCAGACAGAGCCCGGGAGTGGAGCCGGGAGCCCCCTGCAAACCCGGAGAGGGCATGCTCCCCGGTCTGCACCCGAACCCCGCTTTTGGGGGTGACGACTCCCCTGTGTTCCTGGGGGGAGCCCAGCTGAGAAGCAGGACTGGGGCTAAGTGCCTCGCCCGCCATGCGGCCCCCGGCCATATCCCCCACAGACTCCAGACCACTTCCCCGGAGGCCACCTTCTACTGATCCCCGGGGCGGGAAACACACAGTCAGTTAGCCCAGGGCCTGGGGCACGTTGGTGGCAGCCCAGGGATAAGATGCCAGGTCCCCAGAGCTGGGCCAGGCACCCTGCGGCTCCCACAGGCCCGAGTTGGCTGGACACCCTGACTCCCATCAAGCCAGGAAAAGGGAAAGAGTATCTTAATTGGCAAATGTGGAGCCTGGAAAGTGATTCTTCCCACATGGCTTCAAATTACAAAGTGGAGGGGAGAGGGGGCGGGCAGCAGAGCCAGCTGGCCAGCTGTGCCCCCCACTTTCCCTGACCTCATACCAGCAGCTCTGAGCCTTTCTCCCAGCTTGTTAATGGGGACTCGGGACATTCCAGGACCGCTGAGGTCTGAGGCTGTGTGAACACCCATCCCACAGGGAACCACCAAGGTGATGCTTAGAAGCCACTGTTCCATCAGGGAGAGGAGTGGGAGGGAGTCGGAGCTGCAAGGCTCCAGGCAGGCCCACGGGAGAGGCCCCTTCCGAGTCAGACCGAGTCAGACCTCTGGCAGGCAGGCGTCCCATCTGTGGACCATCTGAGCCTCTCTGCCTGGATGCCACCACCATCTCCTGGCTCGGCAGGCAAATCCCATCTCTGGGAGGCGAACCCAAGAAAAACTGCCTCCCAGGGGGTCAGCAGGTTCGGGGGTGGGATTAGGAGCAGGGAAGGTCTACCAGCCTCCAGAGCCCCCCAGTTATCACTGAGCTCTTAGCCGCCAGGATTGCCAAGACTCCTGGGAAAACAGAGACCCTGCCTGGAGGAGGCCGGGCGGGGGGTGGGGGGTGCAGGGCTGGAGGGGCTCCAGCTTCTGGGATTCCCCCCACCAGTGGCCAGTGGCCCCCCACCCCAGGAGCTCCGCCGGAATTGACACGCTGCGACTCTAGGGGGCGACCCTTCCCAGTTTTCAGGAGAGGAAGTTCTGCCTGGCGCGAGTGATGTGGGACGGAGAAGTTTCGGGACAAAGTTTGCCGGCCTCGCGGACAGACCCCCCCCCCCCCCCGCTGACCCGCCGCGAGGCCCTCCCTTCGCGCGCGCCGCGGCCCCACCCGGCCGGCCCCCGGGCGCGGGGGTACCGTGCGGCGCGTCTCCCTCCCGGGGCCCCGGGGCTGGCGTGCGGAGAGGCGGCCCGCGCGTCCCCCGAGCTCGCGGGTGGCGGGGTGGAGCGCCCGGGAGGCCGGCGGGGGCCGGGGATGACAGCCGTCCCTGCGCCCGAGCGCCTTACCTGCGCGGCTCGGAGGCGGCGCCCACAGCAGCAGCAGCAGCAGCAGAAGCGGCGGGGACAGCAGCGGGGCGCCCGGGCGCGGCGGGCTGCGCGCTTTCCAGCGGGTGTGGACGTCCATGCCGGCGGGGCGCGGGTCGGGGCGCGCGGGGACGCACGGGGGCGCGGGGCGCGGCCCGGGAGGGAGCGGACTCGGCGGGGACCGCGCTCTCTAGGAAGTCATGGGGAGCAGGCGCCGGCGTCCTCTTTGTGGCGGTGGCTCTCGGGCAGCGGCCGGCTGGCGCGCTCGCCCACGCGCGGGGGATCGCCCTTGGCCCGCGGGGCGGCCGGGACCCCGCTCGGCTCGCCGCCCTCGCCTCCTCCGACTCCTTCTCGCCGCCTCCTCGCCGCCGCCGCCGCCGCCGCCCCGCGACCCGCTCCCAGTGCGCGCTCCGCTCGAGTGAGGTCCTGCGCCAGCCGCGGGGACGGGGAGTGCCGACCTCGCCTAGGGCGCCCTGCGCTTTTCCCCCCTTTCCCTCCCTCCCTCTCCCCGGGAAGGCACCCGCCGAGGCTGTCGATCCCCCGCGCCCGCAGCAAATCAGAGCGCGGCGCCGCGCTCGGCCGGGCCGGCCCCCGCCTCCCACTGGGCGCCGAGGGCGCGGGGGTGGGGCCAGCGGGCGAGTCGCGGCGAGGAAGGGGCTGGCCCGGCGCGGGCGCGGGGCGGGGGCGCGGGCGCGGGCGCGGGGCGGGGGAGGTGCCCGGAGAGAGCGCGCGCGCGGACGCGCCCCGCGCCGCTCCCCCGGGCCGCCGACTCTTCCCGCGCAGGTGCCGGCACCTGGCCCACCCGGGGGAGCCAGGGTGGAGGGGCCCCGAGTTGGATCACTTTGGGTTAAAAAAAAAAGTTGCAGCTCAGCCCAACTTTGTCTCGTACGTGGAGGAGTTCCGAGCTCCTCTTCTGGGTGGAGACTGAACTTCCAATTCAGCCAGATTGGGGCGCCCAAGACTGTGGCTGACTTGACAACCAGCCCAGAGGACCCGCCCTCCACCGTCCCCCTCACTGCGGATTGGGCCTGGGAGCCCAAGTTAGGGTCTGACTTCCCAAGGGTCCCAGGAGCCTGGAGGCTGCGCATCTGGGATCTTAATCAGGCGAGGTTGGCCAGCCACCCCCTCACCACCCCTCTTCTCACTCCCTGCCGTCCAACCCCCTCCCCCGGGACCCTTCTGCAAGAAAAAGGAATCAGAGAAGATGCTTCTTGGGGAGGTGAGGGGTGAGGACCGGCTGCCCTGGGGACTGTGCGGGGTGCCTGCCCTCACTTCTTTACGCCTTGGGGAGGTGCCTGGACGGCAGACGGCCCCTTCCCTCAGGCTCCTCAGCCCAGAAAGCCTCCCTTCTGGGAGAACTGCAGGGCTGTTCTTAAAAAGAGAAAGGGTGACGGTGGATTAAGGGGCTCGCCATTCCTGAGCCGTCCAACCCCCAGCGGTGAGCACACGGCTCCCCCAGCGGTGCTGGGCCAGGGCGGGGGCCTGCGCTCCCTGTTACACCTCCACCCTGGCGGGACATTCCCCAAATGCCCTTTACTGCCCATCATCCTAGAAACAGGGACTTGCACAGACAGGGAGATGTTTGAGGGGCGTGAAGTACAGCAAAATATTCTTTCCGATTATCTGTATATTTCTTTATTATCTGTTATTTTTTCAACCTGTGTAAGTGATACATGGGATCAGAATTGTGTGTGTGAGCTGTGTGCATGCATGTGTTTGTGCATGAGGGGGTGGATAGGTCCTTTACTTGTATGCACCGTGATGACATTCCACCTGACGCTTCCGGACCCCCAGCCCCAGCCCTGTCCGGCACCGAGAGTGCCCCCACCATGGGAAGGCCAGCTTCTCTCCGTGACTCGGGTGCTGACGTAGGTCAGTGGCCCGGCTACCAGAAAATAGTACAGACTTCCAGGCTTCTAGCTTTCCCCGAGGACATATGGCACTTCTCAGACAGGCACCTGTGCCTCCTCCACCAGGCAGCCACCCGGAGTCCCTCTCGGCACTGGGAAGAGGGCCTCCGCCTCATAGCCGGGAGCAGACGGTACAGATGGGTGTTGTCCTGGCCCTGGAGAGCAAGAGGCGTGAGGTCCTGGCCAAGCTGATGAAGGTGGGCTTCCATTCTGTCCAGGCCTGGAGCCGGGTGGGAGGCAAGTGTCCACCCCGCCAGGAAATTCAGAGAAAAGTCCCTACGCTGAGCAGCCTGACCCGCCAGGCCAGGACTTAGAAGAACTTGAATGTCTGAGTCACGAATTGAATTCCAGTGAGCACAGTGAAAATGTCAGCCCCCCCCCCCCAGAGGGGATCCGACAGGTTGCAGGGACTTACCCAAAGTCCCAACGGTGGCGCAGCCAGACTTTGCACCCAGATCTCCCTTTGGGCACAGAACACGCTGATTGCCTGGGCCAGACTCACAAAACAGTGACTGGTGGGGTTGACCCCCAGCCCCGCACCCCCTGGACCCTCCCGTAACGGATTAAAACCCGGGGCCTTTGAGAACTGTTTAATTTGCTCTTGGCCCTGGAGAGTCTGCAGTGAGCAAGACACCCAGTCCCTTTGGCTTCGACCTACCGGGTGCACCAAGGCTCAGAGGAGTGGCCCCCTGTTGGCACATGAACTTCCCACGGCTTCAGTAATTCATGCCAGGTTCCCGTCCGGGCCCTCCCGGTGCCTGTCCATGCAGCCATGGCACTTGGCCGTGGGAGGGACTCACCAGGATCGGGGCTCTGTGCACCCTGGCCACAGTACATTTTCCGCAGTGCCCAGCAGAGACTGGGCAGGCCAGGTGGGCCCCAAGCTCTGCACCTGCGATCTGACCGCCCGATTCGCCCCCTGTTGCTGTAAGTTCTTCTCATTTACTATGTCAGCAGCGGAGCTGTGGGGCCACTCAGCCTCCCGGAGCCACTGTCTGGCTAGGAAAGGGCTGGCCCGTTCCCACGGGAAGCGCTCCAAGGCAGCCAGGTTCCTTCCCTCCTTTCACCCCTCCAGGTGGAAGCTCTCGGCCCCCCCGGACAGATGGGAGGGACCCAGGTGTCTGCTGGCCCTCCAAGAGCTCACGGTCCGCCAGGGCACTCGGATGGGCCTAAGGCGTCTGGGGGACTGCCGCCCAGCAGAGTGAGTGGCGGGGGCCCCCACAGCAGAGGGCAGCCTGGGGCGGAGCTCCCTTTGGCCACCCGAGGACCCCGCTCCTATCCTGCGTCCCACCCCTGCAGGTGTGCCTGGGACGGCAGTAGCAGGCTCAGTCAGCGCCCCAGCCCAGCCCCGAGTGAGTCCCCCCTCTGCTCCTGTTTTATTATCTGAGAAGCAGGGAAGAGGAACCCCATGTCCACTGACCGAGTAGAACACAGATGAGCAGGGGATGGGGCGCCTGGGGGGCTCAGTCGGTGAGCGTCCCACTGCAGCTCAGGTCATGATCTCACGGTTCGTGGGTTCGAGCCCCGCGTCAGGCTCTGTGCTGACAGCTTGGAGCCTGGAACCTGCTTCGGATTCGGTGTCTCCCTCTCTCCCTGCTCCTCCCCCATTTGTATTCTGTGTGTGTGTGTGTGTGTGTGTGTGTGTGTGTGTGTATGGGTGTGTGTCTCAAAAATAAACATTGAAAACATTTTTGGAAAAGAAAAACAGGTGAGCCAGAAAGGCCTCGGAGATGCCAGCGCCCCTCCCTCCCTGCTCCCCCTCCCCCACCCCCCCACACCCTCACACCCCCTCCGCTGGGCTGTCCTCCTCCGGGGGCCGGGGGGCCTGGCAGTGGAGCAAGAACCCGCCCTGAGGGAGGGGCTCCGGCAGGGGGGCATGGGTGAGCCAGACCTGAGCACAGACCCTCAGCGGTGTGGCCCCGCTGTGCAGGAGAGGAAGCTGCCTGCAGAGGGGTGGCCCTGTGGCTCCGGGCCCCTCCGGGACAATGACTAGCAAAAATCATTACTTTATTTTCTTTCATTTTTATTTATTTTTGAGAGAGAGAGAGACAGAAGGTGAGCAGAAGAGGCAGAGAAAGAGGCAGACACAGAATCAGAAGCAGGCTCCAGGCTCCGAGCTGTCAGCGCAGAGCCCGACGCGGGGCTCGAACCCACGAACCTGAGCAAAAGTCCGACGCTTAACCCACTGCAACCCCGACGCCCCGAACTCACTACTATAAAGGCCAAGGACCCGGCACGCCCTTCATCACCCTGTTTCGGACGGTTACTCGGTTCCTTGTTCAACCCGGACTTGCGGGAGAGGCAGGGAGAGGGTGGGGGGGCCCAACAGTAGCAGCGGGGGGCTGGGGCCCCGCCTCCTGGCGTCCTGGGGCTCCTGGGACCTCTCCCCGCCCCTGCCCGCCCTCTTTGCGTGTCTGTGCCACCAGCCCCTTCCCATGAGGACAGCCAGTCGTTCTGGCCGAGTTCACCTGACAACGAAAATGACTTTTTTTACCGTCGCCTCCTCTTGGAAGAACGTGTCACCACAGTCACCTCGGGAGGGGCCGACTCAGGGCTTCCACGTGGGAACGAGGGGGCGCAATGCAGCACACGATACCTCGGCAACCCCAGTCTGTGGGCCTTTTGGAGAAATCCAGGCCGCAGTGTTTTCCAGAACAATAGGGCATTCTGGCGCCCGTGGGGGTGGGCGCGGGCCTCCGGGGCACCTCGCCCTGACTGTGGTCCAGCCCTGCCCAGAGCCCGGCTCCTCCGGTGCCCGGAGCTGAGCGCCGGTGACGCCACCACGCTGGAGGAGGGGCAGCACACCGGCTAAGACACCGCGGCCTCCTGTGCAGGCCGCCGAGTCCTTCCCGGGCCCTCCGTTCTCCCTCCCCACCCCTTCTGTGGACGTGCGCCCCCGCCTGCTTCAGGCGCCCGGCCCGAGGTGCCCCGGGGTGCAGGGAACCACGGCTCCGTCCAGCCTGCGGGCGGGCAGGTGCACCCGAGCACGGAGGGAGGGAGCCCGGCCGGGGAGGCCGCGTGGCCGTCCGCAGGTGTCCGTCAGGCGGCGGCAGCCTGGCTGTGGGGCCTGACCGGGGCGTCCCGGGCCGGCCCGCCGTCCGCTCTGCTGAGGGGACCAGACAGTGCGAGGAGGCCGGGCCGCAAAGAGCCAGCCCGGGGAGCCGGGATCTCGTGCTCTCTCTGGTCCTCGTTCCCAGAAGTCCAGCGTCACCCCGAGTACACCTCACGCTCCGTAGGTTCCCGGCCAGGCTCTCCTCCACCCACATCGAAACTTCCACGGCTCGGCCTTCCTGCACTCACCACCCCCGGCCAACGCAGAGTCCCGCTGTCTCTGGGAGCGACTTGCTCCCGGAGCTCGCGTCCAGGACCCAAGGGTGCCGGGACCACCACCCCACCGGAGCAAACCAGCCAGCGGTCACCGGCCGTCACCGCTCAGACCAGAGCAGCCTGCAGGAGGCTGGAGGGCCCTACGTCGGGGCTTCGGAGGCAGTGGAAGGCCGGGAAGCAGGGGGCCGCCCCGCAGGACAGGACGCGGCAGCGCGAACGCCAGAGGCACAGAGCGCGACTCCGCTGTGGGCCTTCTGGAGAACGGGTGGGTGAGTCCGCTGGGCAGCCCTTTGCTGTCTTTTGTTCCCCCCGTGCCCACAAAGGCCTGATTTTACTGAACCTCGATGTTCCTATCAGGGGCCAATCGAACTTTGCAAAATAATAGAAATTCCGGGCAAAACAGTCCATGATGGACACCCGATAAACTACACCTGGAGGGCGAGTTTGAGATTGTTCCAGCACCGAGCGGGGCGTGCCGCCCTCCCAGGGACCGTGTGAGAGAGCAAGGCTGAGTGTGCAGCCCAGGAAAAGTGCCCCCTGCAAAAATCTCTGTCGCGAGCTAACTCTTGTGAAGAGCTGTCTGGATAAGTGGAGAGAGCCGCCTAGGGTCAGCGGGCTGTGCCCCACATTCAGATGGGGGTCCTGGGGTGCGCGTGGTGGCGCCCCTCATGGGGCCCAACCAGATCCTCCCCAGCACGTGGCCCCCACCCGGGAGGCAAAGGTGGACGTGTTCGGGAAGCCTGGGGAGGAGGGCCCTCTGGGTGTGCAGGACCGACTCAAACCTCAATCTCTCATCTTTTTTTTTTTTTAATGTTTATTTATTTTTGAGAGAAACAGACAGAGGGCAAACAGGGAAGGGGCAGAGAGAGAGGGAGACAGAGAATCCAAAGCAGGCTCCAGGCTCTGAGCTGTCAGCACAGAGCCTGACACGGAGCTCGAACTCACAAACTGTGAGATCATGACCTGAACTGAAGTCCAATGCTTGACCGACTGAGCCCCCCAGGCGCCCCGCCACTCGCCTTTTTAAACAGCCCAGTGCAGGTGCAGGAAGCCCCTGCACCCCGTGTCCTGAGAGCAGGCGACGTCCCCGTTGTCAGGGCTCGAGCTGATGAAGGGACTAGGGAGCTCGGCGGACCCGTGTGTGACGGCACGTGGCCTGGTGAGCCACACCCCACCCGGGACTGTTGTTTTTTCCAGTAGGGTCTAGTTTTATCTGTTTTCATTTTTAGTGTTAAGCCGATGTTTTTCACGGAAAGAGCTCCCAGATTAAATTTTCTTCCATAAGAGGAAATAAGGACTATAGACATTTAAGTGAGTCTCCCAAACCCGGAAACCAGACTCAGTTGCCCCCAGAACCCGTGAGCACAGCCCCTGAGCCGAGCCGGTGCCAGCACGCGCAGGACTTGGGGTGCGGGGGCGTGTTGGGGGGAGGGCGCTGCAGCAGGAACTGGGCGCCGCTGACCTTCTTTAATCCTCACGATACCAAGTGCATCCCCAACGCGCAGGTCAGAGGTGGAGCCCGGAGCGTGTGGGATGCGCCGCAGAGCCGTCGGGCTCCTCCATGGAGGAGCCGCGTCCTGTTCCCAGCCAGCCCGCTCCCCAGGCTGCTCGCTCTGCCCGCGTGGCCTTCCAGCAGAAAGGGGACAGATCAGATCTGTCCTGACACTCCGGGCCGGGGCCGGGGGTGGGGACAGGGCAGGAGCTCCCGGAAGCAGTGGGTGCAGAGCTAACGGGGCGCATCCCAGGTAGGTATGGCCGTGGGCGGCTGACAGCGATCCCCAGAGACAATCCCAGGCCCTAATCCCCAGGACCCGCGACGTGACCTTATTTGGGAAAAGGGTCTGTGCAGATGTGCTTAAGTTAAGGGCCTTGAGATAAGATCATCGTGGTCTGGCCAGCTGGGCCCTAAATGCTGCCCAAGCGTCCTTGGAAGAGGAAGACGGGGGAGATTAGAGACAGACAAACAGAAGGCCGGGCGATAGGATGGCGCAGGCAGGCTGCAGTAACACTGCCACAGGCCAGGGGACGTCTGGGGCCACCAGAAGCCAGAGGAGACGAGGGAGGCCCCTGCCCTGCAGCCTCGGCCAGGAGCACAGCCCTTCCGACCCCTTGATCTCAGGTTTCCAGCCTCCAGAATTGGGAGAAGGAGAATCTGTATGTCTTAAGGTCCCCGGTGTGGTCATTTGTTAGGACAGCAAGGACACTGCGGGCCAGGTGGACAGGCCCAGGGCATGGGGCACCCGGAGGCGGGCTGGGGAGGGGGACATACCAGGTGGCAGGTGTGGCGCATGCCCAGGCCCCTTAGCCGCCATGACCCAGTGACTCCTGGGGCAGCTGCTCCCTCACTTGGCCAATGGGGCAGGTGTAGGAGAAGGCACTGGGCCTGCGCCTCCCTAAATGCACTGGGGATAAGCACCAGCCTGGGAGGGGAAGGGGGGCTCAGAGAGGCAGGGCGGCCCCACATCCAATGACAGAAGAGACGCGTGCAGGAGAGAGACTCGGAGGAAGGGAGAGGCCGTGTGCAGATGGAGGCAGAAGCTGAGGCCTCGGCCGCAGCCCAGGGACCCTGGGGTCCCAGGAACTGGGGGCGATATAGGGTCCCTCCGAGGGCCCAGCACCCTGAGCTCAGGTCTTGCCAACCTGCCCAAGCCCAGAAAACGCCCCAGCATTTGCTACGACCGTCCCCTGGGCATTCCTGTCCCACCTCTCCGCTGAAGAAAAGTCCAGACTCCACGCCAAGGAAAATTAGAATGTGTGAGACGCTAATGAGACCCCGGGGGGGCACCAGGGCACCCCGCCAAAGTCCCTACCCGCTTAGGAATTTCCCCCTTTGAAGCCCGAGGGCCCGCGCCAGTTTGGAACATGGGATCCAGCTCCTTGCAGGAGAAGAAAAGCAGTCGGCCGAGGGCAGATGCTGGCGTTGATTCCGGCCCCTTCGTTTTTGTCAACAAGGAGATTTGTTTTAATGGGAACCAGCAGAACCCCGGTTGCAGACTTTCCCTTCCTGAAATCTCAACTCCAGCACCCCTCACCTCGGGCAGGGCAGCTGTGAAATTCGTGGAGGAGGCAGGGGGAGGGGGAAGAGGAGGGAGGGCAAGCGGAGGGGGGACCTCGGGTCTCTGTCCCGGCCCCAGCCGCTCCGTTGTGGGCACCCACGGCCGCCACCCCTCCACCGTGCCCTCTCGCTGCACTGCCCCCAGGCACCTGTGCCAACCCCCTTCCCTGACTTGGGAGAGAGGCACAGGAGAACACATGTGATCACACACCTTGGCCAAGATACTAGACTTTCCTGTGCCTCGTCTGTGGCGCGGGGACTCTCCTAAGACGGACCGTCATGAGGCCTGGGGAGATCAAAGATGCCCTCGTGGTCCCGCACCCAGAAGGCACTCGGCCACATGTGCTGACATCCATCAGTCTTTGACCAACATGGGGGAGCCAATCGGGAAGGCCCCCGGGGGCGTACAAGCCCCAGACACACAGGGGGCTGGGCGCTGGGCACAGTTTCAGAGCTGGTAGGAGCCCCTCCCCCACTGTCACCAGCCGGCCCCTCTCTGTTAGCTCTGAGGACTCTGGAAGATCCAGTCTGGACCCCAACTGTGTGTCCCGAGGTCTGGTCACTCGCCGGCTGCTAGGAGAGGTTCCGTGCTGGGTCGGGGCTGGCGTGTCCAGACCCACAGCAGCTGGCTTCTTAAAATGCTTCTTAAAACTGGCCGCGGCGGGAGTATTTACACCACAGACATCGGCAGACACCGGGACTCGGGCTTTCTTCGTAGAGTCCGTCATTAAACACTTAGCGGTGCCCCTACGCAGGTACCTGACCTTAGCCTACTTCCTGGAGGCCCAGATGGCGGCGGCCATCTTTCCCCAGAAGCTCTCAGTGAGGTAGCCAGCCCTTGGGGGAGGGGGGAGGGGAGAGGAGGCAGAATCTTCCCTTATCCATTTTAAAAGCCCAGATTTCCTGTGGGGCGGCCATCTGCTTTCCTAAGAAGCTGTTTTCTAAACAGCTGTCTTCAGATATGTGAAGGACTACCCCGTGGAAGAGGAGCTTTTCCATATGTGCCGAAGGACCACAGACACGGCGCCGGGCGGGTGTTTGGGAAACTGCTCTCCTTGCATTTCACGTGCGTCTTGGAGCAGCAGGGACCCTTCCCGGGGGATTTCTTGTCTGAGAGCCTCTCAAAACCCAGCTGATGATCAGATATGTTCGTTGGGCGTGAATCCCTCCTACGTGCGCAGCGGTCCTGTGTGGTCACCTCCATGTGGCAGGAATTCAGGGCGTGCTGACCAGTAAGCCCCTATCGGCATCGAATCATGGAACTTCAAAGCCGGGCTAGGTGCCGATTGCATCGCTTCAGGCCCTCAGCAAACACCCAGAGCCATGGGTCCCTTGTCACAGTGCTTGACTGAGGCACGGGGACAGGGAGGCTCACTGTCACCTCTCTCTGTGGGGTCTGGGGCTGTGCTTGCAAACTGTTGGCTTTCATCCAGACCAGCAACTGGACGTCCGAGATACAAACCATACTGTTTTGTTTACTTTTGTTTACATTTATTTATTTATTTGGGGGGGGGCGGAGAGAAAGAATCCCAAGCAGGCTCCACACTGTCGGCTCAGAGCCCGACACAGGGCTTGATCCCACAAACGGAGATCATGACCCGAGACCCAATCAAGAGTCAGGCTCAACCCGTGGAGCTACCCAGGCGCCCCTGTTTTATCTACTTTTTAAACACATTAAAACAACAGATTTTATAATATATTTTTTAATTTTTTAATGCTTTTTATTTATTTTTGAGAGACAGAGACAGTGCGAGCAGGGGAGGGTCAGAGAGAGATGAAGACACTGAATCTGAAGACAGGCTCCAGCCTACAAGCTGTCAGCACAGAGCCCAACGCGGGGCTCGAACCCACGAACCACGAGATCATGACCCGAGCCCAAGTCGGAGGCTTCACCGACTGCGCCACCAGGAGCCCCAACAACAGATTTTAAATTGGGTCAACAGTCTTTTGAGGGGGCAGTGACTGCATGTGTCTGAAGACCAATCTTAAGATCACAGTGAAAAGTGACAGGGGTCATCCAGCCACGGTAAATCTTCCCTTCTGTGGGCAGGCCGTCTACAGTTGATACGATGCTCTCAAACACGTCATTCGTTTGTACTTGGCAGAAACTCACCGGAGGAGTGAGGACCGTGTGGACGTGCCGGACCAGCGCCGTGTGCGGCCAAGGCTGCAAACCCCGGGCTCCCTGCCACTGGCTCTGTCTTTGTTCCCATGGAGAATGGCCGCTTCCAAGATACAGAAGGGATGGCACAGTGCAGGTAGAGGACACCAAGAGACGTGTGCCCGCCCTCCGCCCTGCATCATGGAGGTACCTGAGACACAAAACCCTGTTGCATCCTCGCAAGGAGCCTGGAACATGGACGCTGTCACCTTGCTGCATCCGGAGCAGAAGCGTCCCAGCTGGGATGTGGACCAACCTTCCCAGTGCCGCGGCCAGCTCTCCGTCTCCATCTCTTGCCCCCTGTGACACCCTTGCTGCTGGGGCCACTCGGCTGTCTCTGCACCAGATCCACCTTTACGCCTGAGCCAGGGTCAGGGAAGCCAGGCCGCTTGCTCAGAAGGCACGGGCAGGCTTGTGGAAGTTCCAACGTACCCAGGGTTGTGGGTCTGAGTGGCTGCCCGTTGGATCTCTTCGAGATACATTGGCTTTAGGGGCAGGAGGGCCTGGGGCTCAGCTCATTGCTTAGTTCAAGGCTGACCTGCTTTTTCTCCTCCTCTTTGCGGGGAGACCGACTGCTCCAGCAAGACTCTGCACCCGTCTGCTGCCCCCTCCAGGCTGAGTGAGTCAACGGGCAGGAAAGTCCATCACGCTGGGCACCGAGCGGTGCCTGGAGGGGGCATCTGCAGGCGCTGAGGCAGCTCCTGGCCCCTGCAGGGACAGACTGTTCTGGCAGCCGGAGTGTGGGAAGTCAGCGGGCACATTATACACCCCACCCCGGCCGCAGGGCCAGCTGGCGACTAAGGGACATGGATGGAGTCCTGCAGATCTTAGGGCAGGTGGACCCTGGACTTAGGAAGAGTCTCATTCAGGTGCAAAACAGGTGGGATACGGAGTCAGCGGAACGCCAGGGAGTAAGCTCGGTGGCCTTGGCCTTCCTGAGACCATGTGGTGGCTAGAGCCACTTCTGAAATATCATGGAGGCTGAACTGTCATGGAAGCTTCCGGAAAGTTGCCAGTTCCTTTGTGCGTAGATGCTATGAGAGGTAGACCAGATGGCCGGCTCATATTTTGATCCCATTCTTTTTTATAGGGTTTGGGGACCTTTTTTCCCAGCTCTGAAAAAAGAGTCTCTGAGACACTGAAGGCTCACACGTGGAAGAGCTAACTGCATTTTTCCCGCATTGAGTGGGAATCTTCAAACGGTTGGAGAAACAGGGAAACAAACCCCTGTGTGTGAATCCTGACCGGCCTCACGACTTTGACAATTTCCTATCACCTCTGAACTTGAGTGTCTCCCTCCTGGTTCTGGTGGGGATGAAGCGAAATTGCTCCCACACAGTGTGTTTCTGCAGAGCCGAGTGCAGAGCACGCGCTCTTCGAGTCTCCCCGTCCGGCACCGTCCCGGCCCGACCCCAGTTACTGCGTCCGGAGGCCGTGGGCCTACCCAGCACGGCGGGCCTGCGGCCGGGCTGCATAGCGTCATGGCCACCAGCCACATGTGTCTCTTTAAATGTCAACTTAAAATCCATTAAAATGAAAGCAAAAGCAAAATCCCTTGCCTGCACTCGCCACGTGGCAAGTACCCAGTGACACGGGCAGCCGGTGACCCCCAGCGGCACAGCACGGAGAGGACAGGCCACCACTGCACGGAGTTCCCTCGGGCTGTGGACCCTGGAGGTCCAGACCCCCAGCAGGCCCACGATCAGCCAGGACCTGGGTTTCCACCCCCAGAGACTGTCCAGCAGAGCCCAGCGGCTAACGCCCAGGCGGTATATGTCGTATGTGTCAGAAACTGTGGGGTTGGGGCGCCGGGGGCTCAGTTAAGCGTCTGACTCTCACTTTCAGCTCAGATCGTGAGATCGAGCCCCGCGTCAGACTCTGTGCTGGTTGTGCTGGAAGGCCACGCCCCACAGCTAGGAAGGAGGCCCCCCGTTCACGGGGCTTTGCTCCAAGGCCTCGCTCACGCACATTCGTCATCAACTGAGCAGGCCTGGCTGGCCCCAAAGGCTCCTTCCGTGTTCCATGTGCATCCCCGAGGCCTCCACGTGTGCCGGGGGGAGGGGCCCAGGCTGACGCCCAGGCGGGGCCTTGAGCACTGCGGGCATGCGGCAGCGGGGAATTCGTCATCTCCGCGTAAAACCTGGTGCCTCGGAAACACGGGAACTGCCACAGAGCTCAGCATGAGCCCCGTCCGCCGAAAACCACCCTCACCCTGCAGAGTGTTTTAATGGAAGTGACTTTCAAACAGAGAACTCCGGCGACGGAGCCAAAACCCAGTTTCTTGAAAATGAATCATGTAGTTTGGCTGGAGTGAAGCCCTTGGTCTCTGCACAGCTGGTGCTTGTTTCTGTCCATTCAGAGTTTGTAAAGTCGGCTCTGGATCCATTTGAGTTCTGGAAAATCCATCAGTGTGACCCAGAGGAGGGCTCCGAATGTCCGTGGCTGGCCCTGCCCGGCCGTCCACAGCCAGGGAGCCTTCCTGTTGCTAGAGCTCTCGGTGGTCCCGGGCCACAGCCAGCCTCTCTCACGGGACCTCGCGCCCATCGTGCTGTCCGATGGCCCCGGGCTCCCGTTCTGCCATCAGAGGGCTGAGGAACACCAGCCTGGGCGGGCTGGGGGCCAGGCAGCAACACAGAGCGTGGGCCCTGCCTTTGAGGCGCTCAGTCTGCAGCTCGCAGCCCTGCACCCCAAGAGGCTCCGTCTGAGAGGCTGGAAAAATGTGGTGTGAGTCCACGGGAGGCTGAGGCTGATTCTGGGAGGAGAAAGAGGGAAGGGGGGAGG
>PJEM01017526.1:0-21721 GCA_004023845.1 Helogale parvula
GGGTCCCGGGGAGGAGGGGAGGAGGGGGCAGAGAAAGACGTTTGAAGGCCTCTTCAGCATGGCCCTGAAGCAGGCAGTTTCCAGTTGAGATGCTTACTATAATCCCCAGGCTGTAGGGCTTAGGAAACAACCTAAAAACAGGAAAAAGATAGGAGCAAGGACTTAGACCGGCTCCCTAGGACATGTCCGCTCAGCACAGCGGGAGGCAATCAAGGAGGAAGAGCGGCATGAAAGACACGACCGTACAGACAACCAGTAGCAAATGGCAGATGTACGTCCTACTCTATCAATAATTATATTAACTGTAAGTGAATTAAACACTCAATAAAGCAGCAGAGACGGCCAGACCGCCCAGAACAGGATCCAAGTATATACTGCCTACAACAGATACATTATATATTCACAGACACAAACAGGTTCAAAGTAAACAGATGGAAAAAGATGACAAGCAAACATTAAACACGAGAAAGCCGGGCTGCTTACTGAATATCAGCCCAAACTGACTTTTAGAGACACTGAAGGACGTTTATAATGATAAAAGGGTCAATTCATCAGGAAGGAAAAAAATCGTGCAGCGTGAAGGTTATGGAGAAACAAAAACCACACATGCAGCACCGAGTCCTGGATGCATCAAGCAAGAGCGGAAGGAGGCCGTGAGCCCACGAGACGAGCCGTGTGGCACTCTGCCGGGCGTGTTGCCGGCTCCGGCGTCGGGTCCGGCGGGGGCTGAGCAGTCGCCCCACGGCAGGCCCCGTTGGGGAGCCCGTCTTCCGTGTCACTCGGGCAGCATGGCAGCGTGACCGGCAAACCCTCGCCTGCCCGGAGGGGGTGTGGGGGCAGAAGGGAAGCGGGGTTCTGCTCACCCCCCAAAGCGAGGACGCGGAAGGCAGGGCCCCGCGCTCTCTGCAGTGGGCTGGGGGCCGCGGGGGCTCAGCGTGTGTGCCTGGCCGGCCCTCTTGCTGCACCTCAGGAGAACAGCCTGCCAAAACAGACATGTATTTATACACACACACGCGCGCGTGCGTATGGACCAGAGTCTCATCATATAATCCCTAAAACTTTCAGGGTACAAGTGAAAATCAAGATCGTCACGACATAAAGGAAAAGAGGTACTCAGGGGATGCCCTCACCAAGTCGGTCAAATGTCAGAATGACTTACGGAGGCTTAAAGACATCATTATAAAAACGCTTTAAGAAGCATTTACAAATTTTCTTGACACAAATGAGAAAAAAGAAACAGAGATCACAGCAAAGAAGCAGAAGCTATTAAAATGTAACTATAGGGGCGCCTGGGTGGCTCAGTCGGTTAAGCCTCCGACTTCGGCTCAGGACGTGATCTCACATTCGTGGGTTTGAGCCCCGCGTCGGGCTCTGTGCTGACAGCTCAGAGCCTGGAGCCTGTTTCAGAGTCTGTGTCTCCCTCTCTCTCTGCTCCTCCCCGCTCTTGCTCTGAATCTGTCTCAAAAATAAATAAAACATTAAAAAAATTAAAAATAAAATGTAACTATAGAACTGAAAAATACAGTAACACAGCGCACCTCGCTGAGTGGCCCCGGGTGTCCCAGGGAGGACAGGATACACCCCGTGAACTTGGGGCCAGACCAGAACTGACAATCTGAATAACGGAAAATCGACTGAAAATAAAAAGCGAGCAGAATCTCAGGCACCTGTTTGACAACAACAAAAGAGCCCCTGCTTCCACCCTTGGAGTCCCAAAGGAGAGGAGAAAGTGAGACGAAAACTGTTCTCAAAGAAATGACGGCTGACAACCGCCTAACTCGGCGCCGGGCACCGTCCTCCAGACCCAAGAAGCCCAGTGAATACAGAGCATAAATCCAAGCAGATCTACACCCAGACACACTACGGACCGCTGGAAACCAAAGCCGAAATACTACGGGAGAAGAGAAGCGGCACGTTACGTGCCGAGAAACACGGATGTGAGCGACAGTGCCTTTGTCCTGAGACACCACGGAGGAGGGGACACTCACACTCCTCGCACAAGGCCGGCACCACCCTGATACCAAGCCAGATAAAGGTTTCACGCCAAAAGAAAACGACAGACTAACATCTCTGATGAATACAGATGCAGAAGCTCTCAACAAACAAATTGAATTCAAGAACGTGTTACAAAGACAACACCTTGGCCACGTGGGAATTTGCCCCTTGGCACGCCAGCCCCGTTCGACACACACAAATCAGTAAGCATGAACGGAAGGTAAAAGCCCCACGCCCTCTCCATAGACGCGCTTGACAAAGCACGAGTCCACTCACGACAAACACCCTTGGCAGGCTGGGTCTGGAAGAGCACACCCAGACACAAGAAAGGCCGTACGTGGCAGCCAGCGCTAACTCGACGGAGAGAAACTGAAAGCGCGCCCCTGAAGACCAGGACCGAGGCAGGGATGCCCCCTCTCAGGACCCCCGTTCGGCAAAATACTGGAAGTCTCGCGGAGAGCAATCAGGCAAGACGAAGAAATAAAAGGAATCCAAATGGAAAGGAAGAAGCAAAATCGTCATTATTGCTGATATATAGGAAATCCCAAAAAATTAGTTAAGAAATTAACCAGTGATTTTATTAATGTGGCAGTATATAAAAATCAGCACACAAAAATCAGCTGCATTCCTTTACACTAATGAGGAAGCATCTGAGAAAGGAATAAAACCACCCCATTCAAAACTGTGTAAAAAAATTAAAGTACTTAGGAATAAATGTAACCAAAGAGGTAAAAGGTCCACACGGTGAAAACTACAAACCTGTGCTGGAAAAAACCAAACCCTGCAGACGCAGACAATGGGCGGGGCCTCACGCTGCCGGCTAAGAGGGCTCCGCACTGTCAGAACCACCATCCCGCTCAAAGCCGTCTACAGACTCAATGCAATCCCCGTCCAAACACCAAAGACACTATTCACAGAAGCAGAAGAAACAATCCTGAAACCTGTGTGGAATTACGAAGACCCCAAATAGCCAAAGCAATCCTGAGGAAAAGGAACAAAGCGGGAAGGATCACTATAAACCAGCTTATAATGCTGCTGTGTGTGCGCACACACGTACTTTGCGCGTTTATACGTCCTTACGTATTGCTGTCTGGGTGTGTGTGTGTGACTAAAGCTGTAAGCTAACTAGTCTGAACCAGTTCAAAGCCATAGTAATAAGAACCGTATGGCACTGGCGGCAAAAGTAGACACATCGACCAGTGGAACAGAACAGAGAGCCTGGGATTCAACGCCGGCACACACGGTCAACGAATATTGAACAAGGGAGCCAAGGGTCCCCGGGGGGTGAAGGACAGTCTCTTCAGCAAACGGTGCTGGGAAAACTGGGGAGACAGTGCGGAACGGCGCAGCCAGATCCCTGCCTCACCCCACTCACGACAATGAACTTGAAATGGACCCAGGACCTGATACCATCCAAGAAGAAAATGCAGGGAAGAGGCTCGTCAGTGTTGGTGGCGGCAGCGCTCTGGGGGGCGCGGCGTCAAGGCACATACACAAAAGAAAAGAAATCAGCAAATGGGACTACATCTAACTCAAAAGCTTCCGCACAGCAAAGGAAACAATAAACAAAAGGAATAGACGATCCACCGAACGGGAGAACATTTTGGAAACCATACACTTGATAAAGAGTTAAAGTCCAAAATATGCAAGAACCCAGTCAAGTCCACAACAGTAAAGCCCCAAGCAATCTGATTAAAAAGCAGGCAGGACTAAATCAGGTATTTCTCTAAAGAGGACCTAAAAATGACCAGGAAGGGCGCCTGGGTGGCCCCGTCTGTTAAGCGTCTGGCTCTTGGTCTCAGCTCTGGTCTTGATCTCAGGCTCGTGAGCCCTGTGTTGGGCTCCCTGCTGGGTGCGGAGCCTTCTTTTTAAAAAATGACCAGCGGACACTTGAAAAGACGCTCCACGCTGCTAATCATCGGAGAAACGCGAAGGCCGAACCAGAACGAGCCCTCACCTCACGCCTGCTGAACCGCTTCCGTCAGGAAGACAGGAGACAACGGGTGCTCCCAAGGACGTGACGAAAAAGGGACCCTTACACATTGCTGGCGGGAATGTCAATTGGTCCGACCGCCATGGAAAACAAAACGAAGGCTCCTCAAAAAGTAAAAATAGATCTACCATACAGCCCGAGAATCCCACCTCTAAGTATACATCCAAGGGACATGAAAACAGGATTTTGAGGAGATATATGCACTTCTTTGTTCATCATTACTCACAACAGCCAAACTATGGAAACAGCGGAGACGCCCATCAACGGGCGAGCGGATTAAAAGGATGCACGTGCACAGGGGACACCGCTCACCCACGAGGAAGGAGGGCATCCCTGGCACGTGGCGGGACAAGCAGACACAGACAGGCGCTGCAGTACTGCTGACGGCACTTACGAGTGGGATCTAAAGGGAAAACACCAGATCTGTGAACAACAGGAAGATGCCGGTTACCGGGGAACGGGGTGGGGGCTCGGGGAGGAGCGAGAGTAATGGCGTGTAAGGTACGACGTTGCAATGAGCAGCGCGTACGCTGTAGAGACGAAGGCACCGTGTGATGAGCAGAACGTGTTACAGTCACACAGCGTGACAGACGTTACACCAGCGACCACGTTACAGTAAATAAAGGTATCGGAGGAACACCTTAACCTTGCACAATGCTACACAGCAAGTTTATTCAATGAATTTTTAAAAAGACACAAGGAACTAAAGGAATGTAAGGTCTCAACTCTTCACTTGAAGAAGCAAAGCATGGGTACCACAGATGATGCTAAGTGACAAGTGTGTCCTGTCACAGCCAGGGTGGCCGCTAAGAGAACGCTGCAAAGGCACTCACTCTGGAGCACTGAGGACATCAGAAGGACATCAAGAGAATATTTCAAAACAACCCCACACACACAAATACGACTCAGAAGAAATGGGTCGATTCTTCGGAAGCGCACACTACAATGAACCCAGCGCGAAGTAGGTGATTTGTAGAGTCCATATACTGAAAGGCGGTTAAACGTTATTTAAGGAGATTACATTTTTAATTTAAAAATTCATAAGAAGGGATCCCCAGGTACCGAAGTCTTCACTGGAGATTTCTCCCAAACTTTTAAAAAAGAATTAATTATAATGCCACACGATCTCCTCTGGAAAAAGGAAGGGGGGGGGCTACTTTCCAATTCATTTTATAAAATTTCCCTGATAACAAAACAAGTCAAAGATAATGCCAAAGCACAAAAGTACAAACAAACAGCCCTCATGAATACAGATGCAAAAACCCCTTTAAAATGTTAGCAAATAGGATTCAGCAAGATAGGAAAAGCACGGTCCGCCACGACGTGTGGGGTTCGCTCCAGGAGAGCAGAGCCGGTTCGTCAGTCAGAACCGTGCCATGTAACGCACGGCGTTCACAGGCAGAGAATAAAAATCACATGGTCATGTCAGCTGACGCGCAAAATGCATTTGACAAAAATCCAACATCTTTTCATGATAAAAATGCTCAGAAAACATAGAAAGGGAACATCTTCAATTTGCTACACACTGTCTACCAAACCAAACCAAACAACACACACACACACACACACAAACATGACTTGCACCTAACGTTACACTTAAAGGTGAAAGACCGCACGATTTCCCCGTAAGATCCAGAACAAGGCAGGGACGCTCACTCATCATTCTTGGTCAGCAGAGTCCTGGAAGAGACAGCCACTGCAACAACACAAGAAAAGCCAATAAAAGACACACATATTGGGAAAAAAGGTAAAACTGTGTAAGATCCAGACCATATAAGGCCTCCTATGACTCAACACCAACCGAAAACAAAACAAAAACTCAAAACCGGGCAAAGGACCTGAATAGACATCTCTCCCAGCAGAATAAACAGATGGCCAGTAAGCGCAAGAAAAGACGGTCAGAGGATGAGCCGGTAAGTAAATGCTAATCAGACCCCAACAAGGTGCCACCTCACACCCACTAGGGGCCATGATGGGAATAATTCTTTCTCATGAGCAGAGCTCGTGAGGACGTGGGGGAAGCGGTGAGTGCTGCACGGAGGGCGTGAAACGGCGCAGCCTCTATGCAAGACGATAAAGTAGCTCCTCAAAAAAATACAGCTAGAATTTCCATATGACTCAGCAATGCCACGTCTGGGTGTGATCTCAAAAGAACTGGAGGTGGAAACCTGAAGAGATACTTGTGCCACCGTGACCGCAGCCATGTTGCGCACAATAGCGTTACGGCAGCCACCCCCAGAAAGAAAGAAAATCTTACAGAAAGAACAAAGGAAGCGGTCACTATCTGGAGATGACATCATGGTCAGAGGGCTGAAAAGCCAAAGACCAGAGAAAATCACGAAAGCAGGAATACAAGAGGAGGAGCCCCGAGAAGCGTTCACGGGGGACTTTCCATCAGGAGCCAAGGGCGCCCAGGGAGCAGTGATGCGACCTATTCAAAGGAGAGAGAAACTTTAAAAATCTCGTACCCAGAGAGATTATGTTTCAAAAGGAAAACGTAATAAAGACATTCCCAGATAAACAAAAAACGGGGGATTCCTCGTCCCCACTACCACGTTACGAGAGGGGGCGAAGGGGCTTTTCAGGCAGGAGCGACTCCACATCAGAAATCGAATTTGCACGTAGAAAATGAAAAGGATCCATAAAGGTCATTACGTAGTAATCCATGAAAATATAAACGCATATTTCTTCCCACGTCTTGTGACTGATTCAGGAAGTGGCGGTGTGGAACGCGTATGTAGCTGCGCTGGAGGGCTCGTGCCACACAGAATGTAACATGTCTGCCAAGGAGCAGCTCAAGGCAGGCTGCCCGCTGCAAAGCGGCACCGAGCGAAGGCAGGGCCACCAGTTCGTAATCTGAATCCAGGGAACAAATGAAAGGGTCAAAAAAGTTAGTTAAGAAGGTTAATAAAACAAATGCTACTTCCCTTCTCCTCTCGGCCTCTACAAAGACAACGCTGCATGACGTGGTCATTATCCCAGCGTGCGGCGGGCTCGGAGCACACGTCACGGTACATAACGTAACGATAACGTCGCAGAAGTGGGCAAAACAGAGTAAAGCGAGACGGGAGTAACTCCGGCACCGAAGCGGCCTCAGGTGGCGTGAGTCCGAAGTGAGGATGTAAAAACAGATACGAGAGCCACCACCAAGGAAATAACTCAAGTGGTGAAAAATCATTAGAAAACCTTAAAACCTGTGTCAGAAAATATTCCCTAAACGCAAAAGAAAGCCGTAAAGGAGAAGCAGAGGGACAAAAAATACAGGCGACAGAAAACAAACGCAAGGTGCCGACGTCAAGCCGAGCGGGTCAGTGACCCCAAGCAGGGGTGGGTCAGGCCGTCGGAAGGCAGCGCTGCTGGGGCCGGACTAACAAATAAAGTCCCACGATGCGCTGTCCGTCGCAAGGGTTCTTTAGATTCAAACGTACAAACCGACGGAAAGCAAAGGGATGGAGAGAGACGGGGCACGTGAACGGCAGCCCCGGGGTACGCGGGGCGCTAGCACTGAGGGCAAAGCGGCCGCGACCAGCCAGCGTGGTGATCGCCAGAGGCCAGCGCGCCGCCTGCAGCGACAACTAGGACAGCAAAGAAAAGCAGAGGCTCAATCAGGAAAGAGAAGGTACGGACGAGAAGTCAACCGGACCCAACGCGTAACCACGGAGCACGACAAGCAACAACCGGAGGAGCCACAGCCTCCGCAAGGGCCCACGGAACACTCTCCAAGACGGACCATGAGCCGCCCCAGAAGACAAGCGTCGACACATGGTAGGGGGTAGTACCGACTGCTTCCTGACAACAGCAGAAACATGTGAAGCGCAAGCAATGTACCCTTACCTGACTGGCAGCGCGAAGAAGAATTCCTAAGAAAGATTAGAAAATACCTGGAGAAAAAGGAAAACGAAGACACGGAATACCAGGACTTCCGAGGCACAGCTACTGCAGAGCTGACGGGGAAGTTCATGGCTGTCGATGCCCACATTAAGAAAGAAAAGAGACCTCACAGAATCGTGTGACTCTCTGCTGCAGGAAACTATAAGAAAAGAAAAAAAACTAACCCTAAAGCAAGAAGAAGAAAAGAAATAATAAAGATTATAGTGCGAATTAATGAAACAGGGGATAGAAAAATAATAGAGTCAATAAAATAAAAAATTAAAATTGGCAAACCTTTGGCGAGGCTACTGAGGGAGAGACTATTCAGATTCCCACAACTGGAAACGAGAGAAAGGTAGATTACTACAATTAGGAATGGCTTCACAGAAATAAAAAGGTTTTAGATGAACGCCACACAGAATTTCATAACAATAAATTATACAACTTAGATAAAATGGACAAATTCCTAGAAAGTAAGAAAACTAAAACCGACTAGAAATAAGTAGAAAATGTGAATACCTCTATAACAAATAAAGAGACTGAACTAGTAATCGAGACACTAGCCACAAACAAAACCGCACAGGGCCCAGATGGCTTCCCTGATAAATTCTACCCAGAACTTAAAGCATAAAACTCTCTACAGACGTGTCCAGAAAAGAGAGTGGCAGGGGAGGAGGAGCACTCCCAGCGCTCTGCGAAGGCGGCGTCACCCTGCTACCAAACCGGGGAGAAGACGTAGCAAGAAGAGAGAACTACGGAGCAGCAACTCCTGTGGAAATAGATGCAAAATGCGCAACAGAACGCCAGCAGATAAAACCCAGCACTGGAAAGCGAGGCTGTGCCCTCTGGTCAGGTGGGGTCGCTCCAGGGGCGCAGGGCTGGGCTAACATCTGCACAGCGGCTAATCTAATGCACCGTATCAGTAAAATAAAGGGCAAACCACATGATTCTCACTGGAGGAGAGGATGCAGAGAAAGCCCTTGATAACCTTCAATACTCTTCTGTGATGATAACCCGGGGCCTTAGGAGACCAGGAACAGAAAGGAACTTCCTCAGCCTGATAACGGGCACACAGCAACCACCACGGCGAACACGGCACTTAACGGGGGGATTCCGAGTGGCTTCCTCTTAAGATCTGTAACGAACAAAGAGGTCCGTTCCCACCACATCTATTCATTATACTGGAGGTTCTATGCAGGACAATTAGGCAAGAAAAATAAATGCATCCAGTTTGGAAAGAAAGAAGGAAAAGTATTTCTATTCACAGACAACATGATTTTACGTAGGGAGAATCCCAAGAAATCCACTAAAACTTACCGTGAATAATGAACAGGTTCAGCAAGAACTTCCACAGGTATTTCTACATACCTCCAATAATCCGAAAGTGAGACGAAGAAAACAACTCCACGTACAATAACATCAAGCACAAAGCACAGCGATGCGCACGTCCTCCTGCCGCAGACTCGGGAGCTTACAAACGGCTCGCGCGTAAATCTCACTTGCGATCTGCTTTGCCACAGCAAAGAAGGAAAAAATACTCGGAAATAAACCGAACAGAAGAAGTGCAAAACTTGTGCTCTGAAAACCACAGAACGGAACTGAAAGACAAGATCTACGTAAGTGGGGGACATCCCACGTTCATGGATGGGGATGCAATGCTGTCCTGCTGGCGGTGCTCCCCCGCCTGACCTACAGACTGAGCACAAGACTCACCAGAAGCCCAGCTGAACTCCTTGTACAAACTGACAGATGGATCCTAAAGTTCATACGGAAGTTCCAATGACCTGGAATAGCCAAAGCCATCTTGGAAAAGAAGACAGTTGAGGGATTCAGACTTCTCGATTTCGAAACTTGCCACAGAGTAGCAGCATTCAAAACTGTGGTACTGGCTGAAGGTAAGACATTTAGATCAACGGAATCGGATGACAGTCTAAAAAATAAAGCCTTCTGCCTACGGTCAAGTGATTACTGTCCTGGGTGCCCAAAGTATTCACGGGGAGAGAATCGCCTTGTAACAAATGACGTACTGCAGCAACGGGAAGAGAATTTATTTGGAGCCTCCTTTATACCGGGTACAAAAATTAACTCAAACTTGACCAAAGACCAAGATGTAACAAAGCTCTCAGAAGAAACTGTAGGGATAAATCTTCATGAACTAAGGTTTGGAAATGCTTTTTAAGACATAACACTGAAAGCATAGGCAAACAAAAGAAAAAAATTGATACACTGTACGTTATTGGAATTAAAGCTTTGTGCCTCAAAGGACATTCTAAAGAAAGCAAAAAGAAACCCACCGATGGGAGAAAACATTTGCAAATCCCGTATCTGATAAGGAGCTGTGGCCAGAACACATGAAAAACTCCTACAGCTCAAAACAAAAAGACAAACGTTCTAATTTTCAGAAAAGGATGAAGGGTCTGAGGAGACATTCCTTCAAAAGGTCGACAAGCACGTGGAAAGGGCTCGGGACCGTCAGGCACAGGGCGACTCCGTGTGACACGCACTGCACCGGCTACGACACGACAGAGAAGGTCAGACAACAGGTGTTGGCGAGGACACGGAGAGATCACGTGTTCGTGCCTCGTGAGCGGGGCACACGCACTTCGGAAAACTGTTAGCGTCTAAAAAACTAAAACACGGAGTTACCCTCTGACTCCGCAACTCCTCTCCCGCTTACTTGCCCCAGAGAATGAAACGTCCGCGGTGGCGTTAGTCGCAGCAGGCAGGCGCGGAGGCAGCCCGGATGCCTGCTGACTGAAGGACTGACAAGTGACACATGGGTGTCCCCGCAGCACAGTACTACTTGGCTGCACGAGGAAACGAAGTCCTTGTGCGCACTGCACATGGTGAGTCTGGAAGGCAGGACGCGTGGTGACCGAGCCAGTCACACAGGAGCACGATGCGGAACCTCAGGGCAGGCGAATCCACAGCGGCAGAAGGCAGACTCGTGGCTGCCTAGGGCTTAAGGGGATGGAGGGGGACTCGGACATGACGTTTCGAGGGTGCTGGGTTTCCTGTTTGGGGTGCTGGGGGCGTGACCTGAAACAGGCCCTGGTGGCGACACTTCTGGGAACACAGTAAGACCACTGACTGGACGCTTTCGGTGGCTCAGTTGTACGGTACGGGAATGACACCTTGGTTAGAGCTGTCACCAAATCGGCTGGAGGGAAAACATTCAGGATCTGGTCGGGTCTTAGCCTTGATCCACAGAAACGGTCCCTCAGACTTCAGTGACACTGAAGTATCTGCTCCATGAAGGACCCAGGGAAGGGAAGGGAACGGGGACACTGCTCCAGAGCGGGTGCCAGCATGTGCAACGGACAGCTGTGACCCAGGCCTCGTATCTAGAATACATACGGACGCCTCAAAACTCAACAGTTAGACACGACCTGACTGGAAAGCGGGCGAGGATTCAGACGTTTCGCTGGGGAGGGTCTACAAGTGCTCGCGAAGAGATGGTGATGACGCGGACAGACGCCCGTGCGGGCCGGCGAGGGGACCGCCGCGTCAGCAGGAACGGGCCACCGCGCACCGCAGGCACAGCCACGTGGCAACGCGGCTTCGCAGTTTCCTTAGAAAACCTGCTCCAGCGGCGGCCGGATAAACGCCGCGGCTTTGCTCTTATCCTGGAGAAACACAAGCGCGTTTTCGACAAAACACCCGCGCGGCTGCTCCCACCAGCCTTGCCTGTGCCGACGCTTCCCGGCGGCGGTAAGACGTCACCACACACTCGGTGGCGTGAGCTGACGCATTTACTCTCTTACAATTCCGGGGCCGGATCCTAGACGAATCTCCCGGGCAGGTCCGGTTCTCCGGGGCGGCTCCTGGGGAGGGTGCGTGTCCCGGCCTTGCCTTCCTTCTGGACGCCACCTGTCCTCCCGAGCCAGGGACCCTTCAGGGGGAGAGCGGATAAAGACTCTGGCACCTCCGTGCCACGGAATGCCACTATGCCCTAAAACGGATGAACGACGGTGCGCAGAAAGCTCCGGACACAGGACAGCCACGGCAACGCTGACGGTGACCGGCCACGAAGGGCGGGGCCACGTCCGCCGCACGCCGGGGCCGCAGCTGGTGGATGTGGCGAGGGGGCTGGGCCCACATCTCGTGCGCAGGGCGCTCTAAAAGGGGTTCCTTTGTTTTTGGGAAAACACAGCAAAGCGTTTTGGGGCCACAGTCCTCAGCGGGCAGCGTGCCATCACCCGGCGAGACCTCAGGCTGCGGGGCGAGCTGCCCGGGGCCCTGGACGGAGTCGCACCGCGTGTGGCTGAGCAAGAAAGGCGGGACAGCGTGCGGGACGTGGGCCTGAGTGCGGAGGTCCGTGGCAAGCCCGTGTGCAGCGTGAGCCCCGGGACACGCAAAGTTTCTCCGGCATCGTCTGCGTAGGTCATGGAGGGAAGGGGACCAAGCAGACCGGGAGCCAAGACCCCCCGAAGCACGTGCCATAAAAGGAGAACCAGCCCCAGGACCTGTGGCCCGAGGAGCTGGGAGGGGAGCGAGCAGGCGGCTGGGAGGCTGGGTCCCTGGCGGGCGGCCGGAGGCGCCAGGGGGCCAGCTGCACACAGGCCCGGGCCCCGGGAAGGGGGGCACTCGCGTGTTCCAGCTCGCTTGGTCCACACAACAACCCTGCAAGGGTCCTCGTTTCACAGATTCAGAAACTGAGGCCCAGAAAAGGCAGTGGCCCGCCCAGGGTCACGCACAGAAAATGGCGGCACTTCCGTGGGCCCCGGGAAGGCTGGCTGGAGGGGGTGCTCAGACTGCACCACTCAGCTGCCGCTCGAGTTTTCAGGACGAAACTGTAAAGGAAGGATTTAATGTTCCTGTTGGAGAATTTGGTCCTAGATTTAAAACTAGTAACACCAGGGGCCCCTGGGAGGCTCAGTTGATTAAGCGTCCGTATCCTGATTTTAGCTCAGGCCATGATCTCGAGGTTCATGGGTGTGAGCCCCAGGTCGGGCTCTGCACGGCCAGAGCGGAGCCTGCCTGGGGTCCTCGCTCTCTCTGCCCCTCCCCTGCTCATGCTCTTTCAAGACAAATAAACTAAAAAAACAGTAATAACAACAAAGAAAGTGGGGCAGATCTGGACGATGCTGTGGACACACCCACGCGTGAGCGTGTGCAGGTGTGCGCATGCGCCACCGCCGCAGCTCACGCTTTATCTGTCTGAGCACACGAAGAAGGCTCTGTTTTGCAAACAGAAAACGTATCTTCACGGGTCCACGGAACATTTACAAAAGCAGTGCTTTTGTGTTTGCCCTTGGACACGAAGAAAACCTTCACTGAGGAAAAGCAAACACCTCACAGCCCGCGTCCTCTCACGGAAAGGCTGTTAAATCACAAACAACAGAGATTAAAAAATGTCCTGCCACCAAAGCAAGGAAGCGGTTCTTAATAAAGAGAAAGCCAGAACACAAAGCGACCAAGAATGCAACGAAAAGGACCGCATTTCACAGTAGGATCTACGCCACAGCTAGCGCTGCCATCGAGGGAGAGTCTAACCCTAAAGTGCTTGGCGCGGAGAGACCTCAGATGGGCGCGACTCCTGATTATGCTTTTAAGAAAGGCGAGTCATCAGGAGGAGGCAAACGCCCACGCTGGGGACGGCGAAGACAAAACCAGTGAAATGGTGGTTTTCGGCGAAGAAAGTAAGTATACACTAAATAAAGCAGATACATCTCTCAGGAGATTAGGGGGAGAGAGGCGGAACCCGCAGCTCGGGCGTGAGACACGGCGCTCACAGAGACGGAGGACGCAAGCTCGCTGGAAGGAACTGCTTCCAAGAGGCGACACAACTGAAACCCTCGAGGATGAAACAGCGATGAATAAATTCCCCCCGAAGAGGCAGCTGGTTCAGAACAAATTACCATAAAACGGACTTTTAAAAAGAGAGTAGAGATCTCCTCCAGCGCAGGGACCAGCCCGGACTGGTTTACAGCTTTGCTGCTGTTGGGCCTCCGGGAGAAGCGGGCCGGTGGGGGCGCTGGCCGGGTGTGTGGGTCCCCTGCGCAGACGCGGGGGCGGCGGCCTCCCTTCCGAGCTGAGGTTCCCTCGCCGCCAAGATCAGCCATGGGGGTGGGGGGGCTCCACCGGCGCGGACGGGACTCTCCGGGTCGGGTGCGAGCGTGATGCTCCCGCGAGCAGGTGGCCACCCATGGGCGCAGACGGCGTGCCATCCTCGGCTAGTTAACAGTCCCAGAAATCGGTATCCTGACAATGGGCCGTTCTGCACGTGTGCCGTGTAAGTGTGGAAGAGATTTCTGGAAGGGTCATCTTGAATTTTCACAGAGACTGCTGTTTCTGACTCCCTAGAGCCTGTATCCACTCACCATTCCCGCGCGGGGACTCCGCTTGAAGGGCCCACGAGGCCATCACACTCCAGCCCCGTAAGAGTCAGGCGGATACCAGCCCCGTCGCGTGGGTCTGCGATTCTGTGGCCACAACTGAGTTAGCGTCGGTCAGAGCCTCAGGATTCCTGTTCTCCGGAACTGCTTCTACACTCCTGTCCTTCTGTCCTCACGACCCCCAGGACTTCCTGACGCCGGGACGGAACCCGCCCTCGGGGACGGTCGGGCGGCACCTGTTTTCTCCAGATCATCATTTAAAGACGATTTCAGATTTCGTTTTGCCACGAAAGATGTTTTTATCTTAACTCGTTTCTTCACTGAAATAACTTCTGACACACGGCGACATCGTCACAACTCAGCTCATGAACACTCCCATGGGCCCCAAGAGTCCCTGTGCCCTCTGTCCTCCTCCGGTCCCCACAGCCTGCTGGCCCCGGGGTCCCAGACGGGCGCACGTCCTGTGCTCCTCCCTCCCTCCCTCTTTCTGTCTTCCTTCCTCTTTCCTCCCTCCTTCCCTCTCTTCCTCATTCTCTCTCTCCCTCCCTCCCTCCCTCCTGTCTCTCTCTTCCTCCCTCCCTCCCTCCCTTCCTCTGTCTCTGTCTCCCTTCCTTCCTTCCCTCACCATCATCATCCTGGCGTTTGTCCAGGCCGCTGTGCGTACTCGCGGCTCATTCCTTCCGATTTCTGAGGACTGTTTCATCGTGTGGCTGAACCACGGTTTAAACACAGTCCCGTAACGGGAATCTGCACCGTGTCGTTTTCGTGAAACACGACGATGCGGCTCCGCGTCTGAGCGCCGCACACACGTCTGCCCTGCCTCCTGGACGCGGGCCCGGAGCAGAGTGGCTGGACGGTGTGGAGGGGGAACGTTTTCAGAAACTCCAGGTGGTTCTCTGGAGAAGCTGCGCCGTTTGTGTGCCCGCGGGGGCGTGGGGGCTCGGTGTGTGTCCCCAGCGTGGTCCCGCACAGCACGATCGGGCCGTCACCTCACCGTGGCTTCAGTTTGCACCTCCCTTGTGCCGGCTGGTCCTGGACACCTTCTCACGTGCTCATCCTCACGTCTTCCTGGGCGAGTGTCTGTTCAAACTTTGGCCTGCTTTTCTCTGTAGTTTTTTTCTAACTTTTTTAGTGTTTACTTATTTTTGGGAGGGGAGAAGGGACAGACAGAGAGGGAGACACAATCAGAAACAGCTCCAGGCTCCGAGCTGTCAGCGCAGAACCTGACGTGGGGCTCGAACCCACGGACCATGAGATCGTGACCTGAGCCGAAGCCGGAGGCTTAACCGACTGAGCCACCCAGGCGCCCGGCCTGTTTTTATTTGTTCTGCCTTCTTCCTTCTTAGTCGTAAGTGTCCCTCGTATATTCTGGACACAAACCCTTTATCAGTTGGTTCGGAAATATTTTCTTCCCATCTTTGCTTGGTCTTTTCACCCTCTTGATATCATCTCTCAAAGAGACGTTTTCCTTGCTGAGAAGTCCAACCCATTCGCTCTGACCTGGCTCAGGCCGCTGGTGCTCCCGCCAAGCCTGCACCCAAAGTCACAGAGAGTTCGTCCTGGGTTTTCTTCTGTAAGCTTTAGGCTTTTCCTTTATTTCTGTGACGTTTTGAGCTGATTTTCACACAGGACGCACCACGTAGATCCAAGTTCATGTTTGTGGCAGGTGGACAGGCCAGTCCTTCCCCACCAAAGTCCCTCTGCGCCTGCTCGACACCCCGTGTCCATAAGTGCGTGGATTTATCGAGTCTCTCTTCTGTTAGTGAGGCTGTTTTCTCACCTCTGTTAGCGTCAGGCCTCCGACTTCCTCGGTTTGTAACACTGTTTCGGAAGTTTGTAACACTGTTTCAGAGTGTTAGCGTCCTTGGCATTCCCACGTGGAGATCAGAACCAGCTCCGTAGTTCCCACGAAGCGCTCTGGGCAGTCCCGAGTCGTGTGACCGCATGCCCAGCGCAGCTCCCCACGGGCTCAGGGCTTCCCGGCCTTCTCCCGGTGACGGTTCTCGGTCTGCGGCGCGCACGGCACCTCACCCTCGCCAGATCGCCTCCCCGGGCGTCGGGTTTTGATGTTACTGTCGATGCTATTGCAGTGGCTGCGTTCAGGGTTGCCGACAGGTTACATGCTTCCAGAACGCAGATGCAGGACTGACGCTTGTGTGGCCACCGGCTGTGTCACACGCTCGTTGCGGTGGCCGCCTCCCTCAGGCAGCAGGAGTCCGTGCAGATGACCGAGACACATGAGCAGGGAGCTCCCGTCCTCCTTCCTGGCCGGGGCACGGGGGCACCGGTGTCCGCCGGCTGGAACCTCCAGGCTGGGGGGAGTAGAGGCGGTTGGAGCAGGTGCTCCTACGTGACCCCGACCTCGGTGGACGCGCAGCCCATCCTCCGCTGAGCGTGTCAGCTGCGGCACACCCGCAGCACACAGGAGTCCTTCCTCCCTCCTATCGACAGAGAGCGATGGTGACGCAGGCTGACTGGAGCCTGGTGCGAATGCCAGGAGGGCCCGGACCCTGTTCTTGTCCCGGACAAGAACCTTCAGCCCAGTGAGGCCGGCCCGGAAGTCACAGAAGCCGTGCTCTGGCTCCCTGCAGGCCGGTGCCGGCCTCCTCCTCAGGCTCACAGGGACAGCGCCCAAAGTCATGGGGACTCATTACAGACCCTCCCTGCAGACCCTGGGACCCGAGATCCCAAGGGGCGTGGCCTCTGTGTCTGTGTTAGGATTCTCCTCCGATTCGAGGGACTTCGGGGAGGTTCTCACCTGCAGGGTCACCATCCAGCCCTCTGCCGTTGAGCAGCTCCGGGCTCCCGTCCTGGGGACACTCTGTCCCCAACATGAGGGCCTGGAGCCATCAAAGGCCTCTCTCTACGAACTCCCAGACAGGCTCACTGAAATGAGCCAAAGTGTCCTACGGGCTCCGCAGGGGGAGCGTCCCCAAGGGTCAAGAAGGACTCCGCCTCCGGAACACAGGCCATGTGCGGGCAGCACCTGTGCGCTCCCGCCCGGAGCTCCCGCGTGGGCTGGCTGAGGAACGGCCGGTGGACCCAGATCACACACATGCAGCAAGACAGGAACCAACGCGCCAGCCCACGCGTTGGCAAGTGCTGAGGAAAAAGAGGGTTAGGGGCACCTGGGGGGCTCCATTCGCTGAGCATCTGACTTCGGCTCAGGTTATGATCCCGCAGTCGTGGGGTCAAGCCCTGGATTGGGCTCTGCGCTGACGACTCAGAGCCCGGAGCTGCTTCGGATTCTCTGGCTCCTTCTCTCTCTGCCCCTCCCCTGCTCATGCTGTCTCTCTCTCTCCCTCAGAAAATAAACATTAAAAAAAATTTTTTTAATTAGTTTGTGTTCACCTATTTCCTTGGAATAAAAGTAAAAAGTCTCCCGCTGATACGCAGGGACAGGGCTGTTATGACAAGAGGCTGGACTTGTCTAGAGAACCCCGTGCCCGTAAACCCACGCCACAGATGTTCTGCACGGGTTCACTGGGTCACCCCACACAAGGGACAGCTTCTCCAGAGCAACGTCCCTTCAACGGGGTGCGTGGGGGCACAACACACACTGGCCCGCGCCCGCAGACCCGCAGGAAACACGCCCGCGCCAGGAAGAGTCGGGGAGGCACAGCGAGCAGAAGTAGACTCTCCAAGAACTGCAGAGGATGACACCACGTGACAGTGGTGACGGGAGGAGCACGCCGGCGTGGGTGTGCGGGTCCCGGGCGAGGCCCTCGGAGTCCCCAGGGTGGCCAGGCCACCCCCAGGACGGCCGTGCGCTGCCACCACGTCTGCTGAGCGTTCACAGAGAACACGGATCTCAACCTGGAATCTCTTCCCAACTTGACCACCAGCCAACGGCAACGGCAAAACACAGAGGTTTCCAGCAAAGACTGAGCTGACCGTCGACAGACCGTCACTGAGGGAACGGCCGCAGGAAGGGGGCCGTCGATCCCTGGAAGGGAACCCGGCAGACCTGGTGGTCGGTGTCAGCGAGTCTCCACCGTGGAGACAAGGGACGGATTCAGAAGATTCAGAAGGCAAAACCCGAACATGGGGCAGGGGCGGCCTGTGGGGTGGGGGGGACCCGGGGAGGGGCTGGGGTCCTCGGGGGCCGCCACCTGCCCGAGGGGAGGCCGCCAGGCCAGGCCTGGTAGGTGGGGCTGCAGCCTGTGCCTCCGAACTGGGCCCCCGCAGGTGGGCTCTCAGCGGCACGTCTCCAGCACGAACTCCTGAGCTCGGTGGGGTCTGACCAGCCTGTGGTGGAAGTGGGGGTGCCCCCGGCGCCTTGCACCCTGCCCTGCCCTCAGGGGTCGTCCCCAGGTTGCCCGGGGCTACAGGAGCCCCTCCTGCTGGCCTTGGCTCCTCTGACTGCCCTCCCAGGGACTGTGTCGCTCCAGGTGTCAGCCCGGCCCGAGGTGTGTCCTGCCCAGTCCCCGTCCACACCACCCCCGGCCTGTGGACCCCCGGGGCCCGTCTGACGCCGGTAGGCTCCTGGACTAGTCCCGTCTCACGAAGGAGGGTCACGTCAGCCGGCGGGAGCCCACAGGGGCCGCCCCACAAGGACGGCAGGCCACGCCCGCCTCGCCTGAGGAACGCAGGTGGCGGCCGGGTGGTGACTGCGCCCCCACGGCCCCTCCGTCACAGCCAGCCCGACTCAGCACTGAAACCACCTCCTCCAGGAAGCCTGCGGGCCCAACCAGGCCGTGCCAGATGCTCGTCTCCCAGACGCCCGCATGTCTCCCTCCCTGATGCCAAGCCCTGCCGCACCCTGGGGCCTCACCCTCATGCCCAGCACGGCATCCTGACAACCAGGACAGCACAAGCAGCTGGGGGGCTGGAACCTGCAAGAGGAGTAGGGACAGGAGCCTGGAGGACAGGGCGCGCAGGGGTGGGGGGATGCGAGGCTCAGGTGCCAGGCCTCCATCCTGCCGGGGGTGGAACTTGGCATGGCCGCTTGCACCCTGCCGTGCAGGGGCTGCGGGCCCTTCCCAGGGACGAGGCCCCCTCTCCCCCACCAGGGCTCTCGAGAGCCCCGGTGCCACCATGGGCTGGGGCCAGGCGGGCAGCTCGGGCCCCAGTACCACGGCGGGCCGGGCAGGGCTGACTTGTGCCGGCGGGAAGGACCAGCCCTCGGAGCAGAAGCCCGACTCCGCCCCCCCCCGCCCCCCCCCCCCGCCCTTGAGCCTCATTAACATTCTGCAGGCAGCCCCGGGCACTTAATAACAGCAAACAGGCTGAATGGACGGCTCCACACTCAGCAAACAGCAAGAGATGCTTCCACCCAGGCCGACCTGCCCATTAGCATTTGCAGAGAGCCCCCATTTGCATTGCGACAATGGTCCTGCCCCCGAATCCGGAGTTGGGGGGGCACCAGGCATTCGTTGGCACAATTGTCCCTTGTGCCCACTCCGGGGGCGGCGGGGGGGTGCGTCCTGGCGGCTCACCGGCGATGTGGCCAAATTCAGGCCGGAGTGGAATCTCGGCAACATGTGACGGGCCCGCGGTGGCCCGGTGCCCGGTGGGCGGCCCCGCCCAGCCCACCGCCAGCCCTGAGGCGCGGGCAGCAGCCACAGCCCCCTTTCCGGAACACGTCTGCCCTTCTCTGGGGGCTGTGACCAGACGCGGGAGGAAACGTCAGGGGTCAGCCACCTGAGGACCGCGCACTTGGCGGGCCACGCGCCCGTCAGCACAAAGGGTCAGGAACAAATACGCCTGTCCCCTCTGCCGTGTCTAAGACAGTGACACTACCCTCCAGGTGCCGATCGGCCAGCTCGTCCTGGTGGGTGCTGGGAAGGGGCCCGAGGAGCGAGAGGCCACACGGCAGTGACGAAGGAGCAAAGGCACACGGTGTCCAGGACGCCCCCCCAGGAACGGGGATCCACACGGACAGGCCGCCAGCCACGCAGCAGGACCGAGGCGGGCTGGCACCCAGCAGCGAGTCCGCCACAGAGCGGGAGGAAGGGTCGCTCCGGGCGGGGTCTGTGGGGGAAGGGCAGGACGCAGACGGGCGGACACCAGGCCGGGGGTGACACCAGGCTGAGCGCCCGGGCCTGTCCCCGCGCAGGCTGCTCACCAGGGCTGTCGCAGGCGTCCACGGAGAGCTGTTCCGGCCTCCGCTCCTCCGCGGCGGGCTCGCACGTGATCTGGGGGACCGTGAGGGTCTTCTCTCCGGGACTCGCCCCGCCGTCCTTGTCCAGCTTGAACTTTTTCTTCTTTACCTAAAACCATGAGCAGTGAGCCGGTGCCTCCCGGGGGGCCGCCTGCCCCAGGCCCTTAGCCCCTGCTGGGCAGCTGCCAGGGGGAGGGGGCCTGCAGACAGGGGTCCTGTGGGGGGCTGGGCGTGGGCGCTCCCCGGCAGCTCGGGCTGGGGGCCAGTGAATAGGAAACACACAAGTCTGCATAGGGCTCATGGGGATGAAGGAATGTCCGGCACGTGGTAGGGGCGGTGAGGGGCCAGCCTGGGGCCAGCCGAGGTGACGTGGAGGCGGAGGTGCGGGAATGGGGGCCACCCTGCTCCCCACACCTGCCTCATCACAACACTCTTGCCCAGAGCCTGCCTGAACCCCCCGAGTCCTCCCCGAGCAGGGGTGCCACCTCCATCCCCACCGGCGCCCACCGGGCCCAGCACAGAAAGCCTGACACCAGGGCCCTCTCGAGAGCCTCCTTCCCAGCAGCCGGCCAGAACCCAGCCCTACCTGTTCCCGGGACCCCCTGTGGGCCACCCACAGCCCTGTGTGGCCCTGAGCCAGGGAGACCCCCAGTTGGTGAGATCCAGCACAAGTGCCCACTCCCAGCACCCACGGTGGCACCAAGGCCTCAATGTGGCGCAGCTGACATGCCAGCCGTAGTGCCTGGGGCCCCCCCACCGCTCCCAGCCCTGCAGGTGGGGGCCGTTACCATGACGGACTTCCTAGGTTTGGGGCTTGGGGACGCCAGGACGTGGCTCCGGGCGGGTTTCCGGACATAGATGTTCCAGGTGGAGGACTTGGGGTTCTCGGCTGCGTAGCACCTCCACGCCGTCTGGACAGCATAGGGGACAGGCGGTCAGCTGCCAAGCCCGCCCGCCCCCACCTCCCAGGCCGGCTCCTGAGCCAGGCAGCTCATGGCCTTGTGCAGCGGCCAGCACCTGCGGCTTGGACGTCACAGGAGCCCCGTCTGTGAACCCCAGGGTCCCTGCCACCGCCCCTCCTGGCTAGGTCCCCCTCCCCCAGATGCAGACACCCATCGACTGCCCCGAGGATGGGTAGTTCTGGTGAGTGCAGGGACGAACACAGACACTGAGGATGCCGGGGCCTGTGGGGCATCAGGAGGCGGGTACGGGGGAGGCGGGTACGAAGGGGCCGGGCCCCAACCAGAAGTCCACATATGGGGTCCTGGTGCCGGTACTGCCTGTAGCTGTGGGGAGGCCCTGGATCCACATTCTACAGAGATGCCCACGGTGGCCGCCATGCGGGAATGACGCAGAGGGGGACACTGCTGCACGGGATCCGAGCGGAGGACACGCTCTTCCAGGCGGGCAGCAGGGACGGGG
>PJEM01017527.1:0-21797 GCA_004023845.1 Helogale parvula
GAGTTGCTTAGCTGAGCACAGGGCCACGCGGCCGGAGGCCATTTCCTCAGCTCTCCTGTGTCAGGTGTGGCCATGGGACTGAGTTGTGGTCCCCGGGATGTGGGAGGAAGAGATGCATGCAGCCATCAGCCACGCCCTGCGAAAGGAGGCCTTTTCCTGCCCTCTCTCCCCGCTGTCAGGCTAGACCACACGCTGGCGGGGACAGTGGAGAGGACACTGGTGCCCTTGGGCATGGGGGCACACCAGCTCCTGGGGCAGCCCCACGGCCCAGAGCCCCTGGCCCACCGTGCGCACACACAGACTCTGGGCTGTTGTGAGAGGGAGCCGTGATCATTCATCTTGTGCCCGCCATTGTATTTGGGGGCGTTTTGTTACACAGCTCTGTCCATGCCCTAACTGGTACACCCTTTTGATGGACCCACTATCTTCAATCTTCCCGTTTGTGAGATAGACCCCGACCGCCCTGCCTATGGCGCAGAGCCAAGAAGTGCAGGGACCGAGGACACCCTCTGTGTGTCTCAGGCCTGTTCCTTTCTCTAAAAGCTTGTCCCCTCCCCTCTTCCTGTAAGCCTTCGGAGGCCAGACCGTGGCCTCAGCCTGTGCCGCCGAAGATGCATTTGCTGCCTGTCAGGAAAACAAACCTGGCCGTCAGCTCGCCTTGTTGTGACCCCAGAGGGAAACAGGGCAGCAGGAGGATGGGGGAGAAATGGCCGCCCTGTCCCCTCCCCTCTCTTATCACAAGTGACAGCAGGGCAGGTAGGGGTGGGCGTAGCAGACACACAGGCGGGAATGGCTGCTAGTGTGTGTGTGTGTGTGTGTGTGTGTGTGTGTGTGTAGCATCTTCTTGGCCTGTGGAATGTTCTGGAATCCTCTCTTGGTAAAAGCCTTTTGCTCGCAGGCGTGGACCCCGCCACGGCGGGCTGGGGGTGGTGCCGGCGGGGCAGCTGAGGTGTCTCCTCAGTTCCCCGAAGTCTCAGGCCTGCGTGAGTGGCCTTCTGTGGCGCCGGCGGTCCTGGCGATGGGCAGCCGGGCAGGTGGTCTGGCCACAGCCACTGGCAGGTTGTTCAAGGTGCCCACGGAGTCTTTCCTTCCAGGCTACCTTCCTCCCCGTCCGCAGATCTCCCAAAGTATCCGGTGAGTTCTCACCACGGCGGTGTGCACGGCTGTCAGACTGTGGTCCCGCTGGCCCCTGAGCGCATACTATCATCCCACTCCGTCCCAGTGGGACTGGGTGCGGGTCAGTGGGAAGGGAAGGAAACCCTCCGGACACAGCCTGGCCTGGCCGGCCATCAGCTCCCAGCCCTTGGCAGAAGAGTGTGTGACAGAAGAATAACAGGTACCCAAAAGTAAGAAGTCAGGGTCAAGGGAAAATACACATGAAATAAGGAAGGTGAATCTGCAGACAAGGTCGGACTAGGACACACGTCTGCTGCCACAGCGCCCCCCAGGGTTGTTGGGACAGAGCTGTGAATTCCTGGCGGCCAGAGGGAGCAGGGAAAGAAGAAAAGTTTGGAGTTCATATGGTTTTTGGAGAAAACACCCGGCCCCTCGGATGGTAAATGTGTCTTTAGCCTTTAGTTGTAAGATAAACTGCTCACGAGGGGTATCCCCTCAGCATTACCGGGCGATGTAGTAGCGTACCAGCCAGCGCTCTCCAGGAACACAGAACCGAGGTGATGTGTGTTTACACAGAAAGAAGTTCACTATAGGAATTGGCTCGCACGGTCACGGAGGTGGGGAGTCCAAACTTTCTGGGCGGGGCTGGCCACGAGAGCCGATTTTCCATTCAAGCTGGAAAGCAGTCTGCTGTCAAACGAGGGAGAGCTAAAGCCGCAGAGAAGTCCGAGGGCAGTCTGCTGGGGAATTGTTCTTATTTGTTCTACCCAGGCCTTCAACTGATTGGACGAGGCCCACCGCAGAGGGAGAGAAGTCTGTTTTACTCAGTCCACTGATCCCAGTGTTAACCCCACTGAAACACACCCTCTTAGGAACATCGAGAGTAACGTGTGGGCAAATATTTGGGCGCCATGTGGCCCGGCCGAGTCAAAGCATAAAACGAGCCATTGCAGCGATGCTTGGCGCTGTCGCCCATTTTAGGGCACACGCAGTCACGGACTGACCGGGCGGCCCCCAAACACAGCCAATGGCATGTGGGGCATGTACCGCGGCGCACGCTACGGGATCCCAGGTCGGGAACGGATCTGCGAGTAAAGCACTCAGACACCCACAGCGCGGCGTGCTCACCTCAGCCCAGCGTCCGCCGTGGCGTCACCTGCCGGGCAGAACGTTCCCGGACTCCAAAACGCCCCCCCCGGCTCAGCCCCTCGTCCCCCGCTATGGACCTTTACTTTTCATGATAGAACTTCGTACCTTTGTGTGTTTATTGCTTATTTTTTGGCTTGTTTGGTTCTATTTTTTATGTGTTGGCTTGTCTAGGGTTCAAGTCCAGGAGGGCCGGGAGCTTGCCTGCCTCAGTGGATGCTTAACCCCCATTTCTAGGGGAGGCTGACCCCTCTTCTGAGTCTTCTCTGGCTGCAGGGCCCCCGGTTCCTTCAGCCTTCCCCCGGGGACTGAGCTTCTGGCTGGGCTGACGGCGGGGACGGTTCCGAGGTCGCGGGGCACGCTGCCTCTAATCCACCGGCAGACACGGCCTCGCCTCGGCCCCCCGGCTGCTGGCCGAGCTCTCAGCCTGTCCTCCGTGCAGCATGTCAAGAGCCAGGGGTTGACTAGGAATTGTAGGATCCAGCTGTGAACGCAGCCTTGACCTCGGAGCGAGGCCTTGTGGCGTGCGGGTCAGTCGCCTTTCCAGGGACATTCCATGCATCCCTAACTGTCCTCTTGACACGCCTCCCCTGGGCGTCTGGGTCGTGGGCACGGCAGTCAGTGCAGTGAGCCGAGCCCCCCACCCCCAGGCCTGGGGTCCTGCCCGGACACTGGAGGGGTGGGGAATTCCGGCGGGTGAGAGCCGCAGAGGAGGTTTCTGGAGGGTGAGGGGTGAAGCGGGAGGGGTGCCTTCCAAGGGGAGCAGGGCTGAGTAGGGGGGGACGGCGAGGGCGGGTTTGCAGAGCTGGGTCGCGGGAGGGGAGGCCCCGTCTCCGGATCCTGCCTGCTGGGGAGAGAGGACCTCCTCTTGCAAAGAAACATCTGTCTGGAAGTCGTGTCCTTAGAGGCTTTTACGCGTGCGCGTGTCACGTGGGCGGCCCGCTCCACGGTCCTGAGTGTTTACGGCACGATGACCCGATCCCAGGAATGACAGGGAGGACGTCACCCACATCCCCGCTCCCCTCGTGGATCAACCACGTGGGTCACGCCCTCCGCTGGGCCCCCCGCCCCTGCAGACGTGACTTTGCGACCGTGGCCAACGGTCTTGTTTGTCCGTGGATTTGTCCAGTGGACGCTTCCTCCTTGCCGACTCGGGACGAGGGGCTGCGCACCGAGAAATGGCTGCTTAGAGGTTCCTGGGTTTCATGACCGGCGTCTGGATCCCTTACTAATCAGGGCATGTCGACTGTCATGACCATCAGTCCCCGGTCACAGTGGCCCAATCACAATCAGGGCGCGGTTCTCGTTGGAGACTGTGCGGTGCCGGTGGGGTGGGGGCTCTGCTCCATGCGGCCACGCGGGGACCCAGGCCTCGCTGCGTCAGGGGCTGTTCCCACCTCTCCGAGCCTCGGGGCCTCCACTCGGAGCCCCACTTCCGGCCGCCAGAGGGTGAACAGGAGGAGGGAGCAGGGTGGGCCGCCCAGACCTTGCCCAGACACGGCGTACGGTTTCCGGCATGTTCCGTTGCTGGGGCCTGGCCACGTGCCTCTGTCTGCCTGTGAGGAGGGTGGACGGTGCGTGTGGCTGGGTGCCCCGGAGAGAGAGGAAGCGGGTTTGGTGGCCCTCGGGCCAACGTCTGCCACAATCCTCAACGGCACCCTCTGCTTCTGAAAAATGGAGTAGGAAGCACAACCCAAGTTCTGGAAGGAAAAGGTGATGTTGTCGCCATGGCTGGAGGCCCCCGGAGAAAGGCTGACCTACAGAGATAGCCGGAGAGGCTCTCTGGGTCAGAGCTTGGCTTCTGGAGGGTTCTGCTGGGTCGGTGAGCTCCTCCCCACACCGGCCCTCCCCGCGGCCCCCGGGGGACTCGGCTTTCTTAGGTCACTCTGCAGGGACAGGGCTTCTCCCAGCTCCGCGCACCTTCTGGAAGTGGCCGCCGGCCTTGCCTGTTGGTCCCCATCACCCCTGCGGGTGTGCGTCCTCAAAGCCCCTCTGCGGGAGCTGGGCGGGGAGCTCACACACGGAGGTCAGCGTCGGCTTCAGGGGCCCATTTCACTCCTCCCCGTTGGAAGTGCTGGTGGAGACCCTGCGGTGATGGTCGCCATGGCCACTCGACGAAGCCTGTCCTTTGGGAAAGCGTGTTCCACCGATCGTGGCAGGCGCACCAGCAAAGAAAGGTTCTGAGCTGAAGTCAGTTTGGGATGTTTGTGACTCATAAGGGTGACTGCGATCAGTTCCAGGGACTGTGATTCCAACCAGGATCGATCCCAAGGCCTGGGTGCATTCAAAGACCTACATCCCATCAGGCCGCGGGGCTTCTGGAGAGATCCTGGCCTTCCGGCATTTCCCGGACAACAGCAACAGGGTCCTACTTGCGCCCCGCAGGGGACCCTTCTAAGAGCCGCTGGGCCCGGGCTGGACGAGATGCCTCTCTGCGGACTCCCACGGTCCCCTGCCCCCGTCACGTCACCTGTTGGCATTTATCACAGTGGTCCGCTTGCACCTTTCTCTGGCCTGAGAGCTGCCTGCGGGCTGACTGTTAAAATCCTATTGTCATTTGGAGCAGAACAGTCACTCGATCTGTTTGAAGAAAAGAAGGAGGGAAGGGAGGGAGGAAGGAGGAGAAGAAGGAGGGAAGGAGGGAAGGAAAGCAGGCAGGGAGGAAGGGAGGAGGGAGGAAGGGAGGAGGGAGGAAGGGAGGAGGGAGGAGGGGGGAACAGTGGGGAAGGAGGGAAGGAGGGAGGCGGGGGCCGGCTGCCCAGGCCCCACGGAGTGGAGCATCCCCCCCCCCCACCCGCCACCTGTGTGCAGACACCCGATGCCGTGGGAGCCGGCGGCCCTGCTGTGTGTGAGCAGAGCCGGCCCCTCTCGTGCGGCCCTGTCTCCCGACGCTGGCCTTTGCCTCCCCGTGGAAACCCAAGACCCAGACGGGAACGAGGGTGGCAGATGTCTGTGACAAGGGCCGTCTGCCTTTGCAGACAGGAGTGCCCCGGACAGCGGGACGGCCTGGGCCGGGAGTCCCCCCTGGGCTCCCCGTCGGAGGCTCCGGCCGGCCTGGGCCACGGCTCCCCTGCCCCTTGGGGCCGTCTCGGGGCTTCCGCTTGCCTGGGCGCCCCTTGGCACCAGCTTCCCTCCCGCCCAAGCCCACAGCCATTTTGTAGGACTTCTCAGAAAAAGGGAGTTTTCTCTCATGGCCTCGAGTTGGGAGATGGATTTGTGGACTCAGCATGGAGCACCCGCCTTGGATCACTGGGGTCTGTCTGGCTCGGGCCCACGGGCCTTGGTGTGGGAGGTGCCCGTTACGATGGTGAGGTGCGCTGGCTCTCCCTCGTCGGGGTTGGCCATGTGCCAGCTTGGGGCTCGGAGACAGGCAGTTCCCTCGAGCCTCGGAGGAAGCATGGCCGCCGGGCAGCCAGGAGGTCAGCGGAACGCCAAGGTCTCCCAGCCAAGTTCCTTCCTCGTTACCGCTCATGCTTTGGAAGGTGGAAGCCGGGCACGGGTGCCAAGGTGCCCCAAGGAAAGCCCACACCTGTCCTCCTGTTTGCATGCAGGCTGCTGGAGCCATTCTCTGGGGACCCCCCTCCCTCCTGCGGAAGCAGGAGCGGCAGAGAGAGTTCCAGGGTCCTCTGTCCTGCTCTGCTCCCGGTGCTGTCCTGTAACTGGCCCTGTCTTCCCCAGGGGCCTCCAGTCAGTCCAGACCAATGACGAGGCCCAGTGGGCTCCAGCATGCTCCCCTGGCTGCAGCCCTTATCAGGGCCTTACTTCCAAGTCTTGGCTCAGGGCTGCTTCTTTAACAGAGGCCGTTTTCACAACGCCCTTCCTGGGGGTGCGCCTTCTCCATCCGTTTCTCCAGCCTCAGGCTCTGGGCCAGACTCCCACGTTACGCAGATGGAAGGTGAATCCTTTCTTCCACAGATGTGACTTTTGTCCAGCTGTTTCCCCCGGACTTGCCCCACCACAGAGGACGACCCTGAAGTTCATGTTCAGGGGCACAAGCGCACAAGGAGAGGAGGGCGACTGCCCCGACTTAGAGAGTGAGGGTAGCATGCGGAGATCGGGGTCCCCAGGAACATCTCTGTATCAGGCAGCGGCCACCCCAGGAATGCCGCGTAACAAAGCATTCTCAGACTCGGGGCACACAACTGCCGGAATGTATTTCTTGCCTTACTGCCTGGTCCGAGGGGCAGGTCTGTGGACTGGCCGGGGTTTGGCTCCGGGCCAGGACGTGCTCCCCGTGCCCACTCTTCTGGGGCCCAGCCGGCTTCCGTGGGCACAGCCTTCTCAGAGCCCCGGCAGAGGTGCCCGTGATTAGCCCAGTCCCCACGGCATCTTTCTTTCTTAAAAATGTTTATTTATTTATTTTTGAGAGAGAAAGAAAGAGAGAATCTGAAGCAACTCCAGGCTCCGAGCTGTCAGCACAGAGCCCGACACGGGGCTCAAACCCACGGGCTGTGAGATCATGACCTGAGCCGAAGTCGGACGCCCAACCGACTGAGCCTCCCAGCGCCCTCCCCCCACAAGCATCTTTCTAGCCTTTGTTTGCATGTGTTGCTGACATTCTCCTGTTCCAAGGGACTCAGGCGGCCCGGCCGTGGCGGGTTGGGGGGACCGGAGCCAAGCGGCAAGGGGCGGAGTCAAGGGCGCTCACTGCGGTCCACCCCGGCCCCGTTCTCCAGGCTTCGAGCTGAACTCTGCCCTGAGCAGGGCTTCTGGCCCGTGTGGACGGGATTGGGGCTTTGGAAATGAAGACGGTGTCTGCGTTCCAGGCCTGCGAGCTGTGGGACAGTGGGCGAAGCGTGTCTGGCCCTGGTTCCCTGGGGTGTAGAACAGGGTGGTGCTCATCTACACCCAAGCCTGTGTCGAGAGCTGAGTGAGCCGGGGGGAGGAGGCACCGGCCACACTGGGAGGGTCACCGCCAGGTCCCTGTGCGGGCACGTCTTCCACAGTGACGCCCTCAGACGTCTGTGCCCAGAGGGCGTGTGGGCCCCTGGCCTCCTGGTCCACTGGCTGAAGCCGCTTCTGACCCGTGGCGGCCCCAGGACTGAGGTTCCCTCTAAGAGTCCCGCTGGGATAGATCCGGTTTCCTCGATCGCTGCCCAGACGGCCTCGGGCTTGAATGCAGCCTGGCTCTGCGGGCACGGGGAGGGGGAGTGGGGGGTGGGGCGGGGACCACCTCGTCCTCCTCCCCCTCGGGGATGAGCCCCTGTGACCCGACAGTCACCTGCTCCCACCTGGTAGACATCATGTGGTGCTGAAGGAAGCACAGGGGGCTTCTGGGAGCACCCTGCTGGGAGCATCCCCACTGTGAGCACCCCTGCCGCGGGCACCCTCTGTGCTCTCATGTGACTGGGAGGTGGCTGCGGAGACATGGAGAGTTCCAGAGCCTCTTTGCCTTTTGGGGGAGGTTGACAGTCCTGTTGACAATGTGATGGAATGGGATGCCTGGGTGGCTCAGTTAGTTGAGGGTCCGACTTCGGCTCAGGTCGTGATCTCACAGTCCATGGGTTTGAGCCCCGTGTTGAGCTCTGTGCTGACAGCTCAGAGCCTGGAGCTGCTTCGGATTCTGTGTCTCCCTCTCTCTCTGCCCCTCCCCCACTCATGCTGTGTCTCTCTGTCTCAAAATAAAGACATAAATGTGTCTTTTCCCTGGGCCTCCCCTCTCCCAGCACACGGTCACCTTTAGGGTGTGGCTTCAAGCAGGTCGTACGCCCCCTGCAGATCAGACCCTCCCCCACCCCCCAGTCAGGGACCCGTGTGAGAACAGGACCCACCTGAGCCCCAGGCCAGGGAGTCCCAGGGCCGGAAGAAAACCACCGGCAACGGTCATAACCCATCATGAGAGGGTGGGTCCCTGCATCCACGCAGGGCGGTGGGTCCGCAGATGGACAGACGGACGGACGGACGGCCCCATGTCGGAGGGAAGGGAGCTCTGAGGGCGGACGCCAGCTGACACCGGACGGATCGACAGGTTCCAGAAATCGCAGATTTGCCACCGTCGGGACAGGAAGTGATTCGGGCAAGCGTCACACTCACCGCAGAGACGAGCCCGTCGGTGAAGGGTCGTGAAGAACAGGCCGCGTCCTGTTTCCAGGGGACACATTCCATTCGAAGGGGCGGACGGAGAAGCCGGAGAACGGCGCCGTGCGGGGACCCAGGGAGGGCGCGTCCCCCCGGGCAGCACCGCAGACGCGTCCTCGGCGAGCGAAGGACGAAGACGCGTCCACAATCAAGGGGCCTCAGAAAGGCATCCAGCTCCTGCCGCGGTTGGCCGTCGTTTGGAGTTAAATGCTGTGAGGACCGTAGCGGACGCCTGGAAAAGTCCGAGAGAGCCTTACGCACTGATGACACTGTTTTCCGTGGCAAACGGCCAGAATCTCCTGACCGCGCTGCAGTAGGCCGCATTACAAGCCCTGTTCATTCTTAAAGATATTTTTTTAATGTTTTTATTTTATTTTTGAGAGAGAGACAGAGCGTGAGCAGAGGAGGGGCAGAGAGAGGGGGAGACTCAGAATCCGAGGCAGCTCCAGGCTCCGAGCTGTCAGCACAGAGCCCCACGTGGGGCCTGAGCCTGATCCAATTCGGTTCATGTCCTTACAGCAGTGCCACCGGGGCCGTCTCTTCCTGGGCTGAGCGAGGAGCAAGGCCGTCCACCCGGAACCCAGTCCGCCGGCGTCCTGGGCTCGGACTTCCAGGCTCCAGACGGTGGGGCTGAGCTGGCGCCGGTGCGGGGACCAGGGCGGGCAGGTGCCTGAACGGTTTAAGCCGCCTCGTCCGTGGCGTTTACGGTGCCTGAGCCGCCCGGGCAGGTACAGCGACCCAGGCTGCCGGCAGTGGAGCGGTTCAGAGGAAAAGACGAGCGTACGTATAAAGACTGAGCAAGAAAGCCGATGGGCAAACGCACGGGGAAGGTGGGGAGTCTTGGTACAGGCCTTGTTTGCACGATTTCCTGCACCTTTGAGATTGTGTCAAAATACACAGTCCAACCAAAAGAGAACTCAGATTCTGTACAAAAACAAGAAACAAAGCCAAACCGTGTGGGCTCAGGCTGGATTCACATGGTGCCGAAGCGCCGGCAGCCTCTCCGGGTCATCCTGACGGGGGAGGCGGGTGGCCTGTGCCCCGGGCGCGCGCCCTGGGGAGGAAACGACAGCAGGTTGAATTCTAGAATTCGCGAGGATCCTGGGCCCGGGCTCTCCTGAACTTTCCCCAAAGTGTGTTCCTTGGATCCCTGTCCTGAGAGATTCTCTGCACAGAAGGGTTCCCCGAACAGGAAAATTTGAGAAGGGCGAAAGGCCAGGTGCCCCCCTCAGGACACTTGCACGGTCTCTTGGTAAGGTGCATTTGTTTCGGAGCGCCGGGGCGGCTCGGTGGCTAACCACGGACTCCCGATTCGGCCCAGGTCCCGATCTCATGGTGTGTGGGTTTGAGCCCCGAGTCGGGCTCTGTGACCATAGCTCAGAGCCTGCCTGGGATTCTCTCTCTCTCTGTCTCTGCCCCTCCCCTGCTCACACTCTCTCGCTAACAAAATAAAATATAGTTACTTGCAGCGTCCGAGGAGTTGTGCTAAGGACCCCAGCGTCACTTTCTGTAACGAGGGGCAGAGGTTCTGGAGAATCCCTAATCAGGTGGCTGCAGCCTCCCAGGACCCAAGCTGGTGCCTCGGACCCTCCTGGACCCCTGTCCTTCTGGGCATGAGTGCACGGCCCCTCCAGGAAGGGGGCAGGGAGAAGAAAATGACTCCCTTCCCTCCGGGAATGCTGCTCCGTGAGCAGGGGTACATGACGCCCTGGGCTTACTGGGCCTGCCTGCCGGGCGGGGACGCAGGCGTCCGGGCGGCTGGATGGGAGCGGGGCCCCTTCCCTTTCTCCAGCCCTGGGGGCCCGGGCGATGTCGGGCCCTACAGAGCCACGTCCCCACCTGCCAAGCCCGGTTCCTCACGGTGCCTCCAAACTCTGGGGCCCTTCCTGTGACTCTTCTCACCCCCCCTCCTCTGAGCTGGGCCCCCTCCCAAGCCCCCTCTCCCCCTGCGCCCTGACGTCCAGCCTGAAGGGGTTCTGCCACGCTGCCCAGCGACCGCACCACTGCTCGGCGCCACCGGGGAGAGCGCCCTGTCGTGCGCGGGGCCACGCCGCAGTAACACAGAGAACCAAAGTGCCTGAAAGCGTCTTGGGGGCCTTTCTGTCTTCCTCACGAGGCCCTGTTACACGGACACCGAAAGATGGGGTGCCAACGTGGTGCCCCCAAACCCCCAGCTTGTGCTTCCAAAAATTTGCAACAACTTCACCTCACCTTTCAGTCTGCTTAGCGGTCTGACCGTCCCTGGGACGGTTCTCTGTCCCCAACTGAGACCTCACATCTCAAGCCATGTGGCTCCCTGGTGGCTGCAGCTAAGTTTTCTCCCCCTCCCACCGCCCCCCCAGCAGGCGGCTCCCGCCATCTCCGCGGCACCGCGGGGGCCTGGGGGCTCGAGCTGGCCTCGCCACAGACCGACAGCTGGCCTCCGATTGAGTTACCGGCCAGCCCGTTACACCTGACGGCGGAGCCGGGGCCGCGTCATGTCATTCACGAAGGCCTGCAACCTTTCAGTCGTCCTTAGTTCCCTGATCTCGGCTCAGATCTCCGCACGTTTGCCGGAATCAGCCGGTGAACTCATACGTCGAAACAGGTCTTCCCTGTTATCTCTGGCTCCCGAAGCCGCGACGTCCCCAGATTGTCTTATGTCATGGATGAAGCAGACAGCAGTCAGCAACGTTTGCAGAAACGAGATCTTTTCGACGATGAGTTTTAGACATTTTCCACTTTCCTCGACCTAATTGAGTGAGCAGATGCTTAGTCCGAGGCGGAGTGGGAGCTGGCCCCACAGTCGTGACGCCGCAAATGCGTTTTGCTCCTTTAATGCTTTCTGATCGTTTCCAGAGCCGCTCCTGGCACGAGGGGCCCGCGTCGCGGGGGGGTCGCCCTGATAACGGAGTTTTCATTCCCGGCTGATGAGCAGCTGTGCCAGGAAGGACGATGATTCCAGTCGCTGGGACCTGGGAGCAAAGCGTTTCTGAGGCCGCAGCCCGGCCTGCACTCCTCCCCCCGGGAGGGAAAATGTGGCGGCCACAGACCCTGATTACGTCTCTCCGATTCCGAGCCGTGTGCCGGATTCCTGCCCAGAACGGCGTCCTCCTTGGGATCCGTGCTGACCCCAGATGTTCCGTATTAACTACTGATGATACGGAGACCCGCGGCGACCCCAGCCTCGGCCCCCGGGCCGGCCGCGCTCGGTGGGTAGGCCCCGCGCAGCCGCTAGGGGTGGGGGCTGGGCGGCTTGAGCTGTGAGGGCCGCCACGTCGCCACTGCGTTGTTGCTTTAAGTTTGCTCTCAGCACAGACGCTGCTATTTTCACACAGGTGCAGAGCAGAGAGAACCCGGCCCCACGTCCGTAGCTCCCAGGTCTGATGTAGAGTGGCCATGGCGGATTCGTCGCGTTGCCGACAACTTGGGGGGCGGGAGGGGAACTGGGGGTGTCCAGAGCTCTGGTCCCTCAGCTCCTCTGAACCGATGGGCTGGGGGTCTGCGGCAGGGGCAGTGCGGATGAGGGGTGACAGGCACCCGGATGGGGCCACAGAGGCCTGCGGCATCATTGCGCCCACGACAGGAAGCCGCAGAGAGGTGGCGTGGGCCGGCCGAGGGCAAGGTGAGAATGTTCCAGGCAGTCCTGCGGGCCAGGCAGGACCTCTGGGGTTGGCCCCACGGTCTGACATCAGGTTGGGTGGGAAGGGGGGGCTGCCACACATTTATCCCGACTGCACTGACCCCTTTGGTGACCTGGCCCAGGGCTATCAGGAGGCCTGGGAAAGGGACCTGCGGTCACCTGGGGATCCCCTGGGTCTTAACAGCACGGATCATGTTCACCAGCAGGGACCCTGGGATTCAAGCCACTTGAATCCACACCCAGAACATGGAGATCTTCCCGTACTGGCGGTCCACCGCCAGGCCGAGGTCCTCACGCCGTCACGCGCCTCTCTTGATATTTGCGAAAGCAAGATGTTTTGATGTCTGTCGTCCCTTCCCTCTCCGACTTGTCCTCGCCTTGGGGTCCAGGTGATGGAGAGCAGGTTCGCTGGGGGAGTGTTCATTCCCTTCTCTACATGGTGAGTGACCACTGACTCCAAGCTCAGGTTGGCCTTTGGGGACCCACCTGCGCCCACGGCAGGGGGCAGCCCTTCTCCTGGCGCCCGGCCCCGTGAGTGCGTGTGTGGGCAGGAGAAATGAAGTTTGAGACTCAGGGAGCCAGAAGCTTGTTTCTGGAAAATGTGTCCAATTATCACATGAGCCATGTTATGAGTGGGGGAATCATTTCTTACCAAATCTAGTAAAAGCAGAAGGCTTCTCCTTCAAGAATCTTCCTGATAATGCAGGGTGCCTGGCTATCAGCGGGCCACACGGCCATCTGTGCACTTTGTCCTTGAGTCCTGGCAAAACGGAGAGCAGCGGGGCTCCTGGGAGTGCGGGGCACAGGGTGCAGGCCGCCGGGTATGTCTGTGGGAGCGACACATGCTTTGTGCCTCCCAGGCCTCAGCTGGCTTCGTGGAGCACAGGATACCGTGTGAACCCGGTCTTTCCGATGCCGGAGGGCAGGAGGCCGCCCAGCGCCGCACAAGGGCCCCAGGACGCTGGGACACACGTCCGGCCGTCACATAGCGCATGGCACAGACGAGCCAGCGGGTGCTGGGGCCGCGTGGTTCAGTACCAGGCAGCGCAGCAGCGGCTTGAAGCTGCATTTGAGCCACCGGGGAAATGTAGATCGAGACCCGTCCACACCCCTGAGGGAGACCCGTGTCAGGAGGACGGGGCGCCTGGGGGCTCAGTCGGTGAAGCGTCCGACTCATGCTCTCGGCTCAGGTCCGGATCTCACGGCTTGTGGGTTCGAGCCCTGCTTCGGGCTCTGTGCTGACAGTGTGGCGCCTGCTTGGGACTCTCTCTCTCTGCCCCTCTCGCTCTCTCTCTCTTTCAAAAAATAGATAAATGAACTATAAAAAAAGGAAAACAGAAAACAATGAGTGATGGCAAGGATGTGGAGACATTGGAGGCCTCTGCCCCGCGGGAGCGTAACGCGGTGGCGCTATTGTGGAAAATAATACGGACATTCCTCAAAAACGTAAACAGAATTACCGTACGATCTAGCGGGTCCACGTCTGGGTAGATTTACCCAAAAGAATCGAAAGCAGGGTCTAGAAGAGAGATTCGCACCCCAGGCTCACAGGAGCATCATTCAGGACAGCGAGATGTGCGAGGGACCTGAGTGTCCGTTGACAGATGAATGGATGTCCAGAATGGGCTCATCTGCACCACGGAATATTCTTTAGCCCTAAGAAGGACGGACAGTCTGACACCCGCTGCAGCGCGGGCGAACCCCGAGGACTCCACGCTGGGGGAAATAAGCCCGACGCAAACAGACAGACGCTGTGGGGTTTCTAGGCGTTTATGGGAGGTACCTGGAGCGGTCGGGCTCGCCAGGAAGTCGGCTGGCGGCCGGGCTGGGGGGGTGGGCTGGCGAGCTGGTGTTTAATGGGGCAGAGTTCCAGCTTCACAGGATGAAAAGGCTCTGGGGGAGGCTGGGGGGTGGTTGTAACATAACAGGGCAAACGGGCTAAACGCCGCTGAACCGGGCACGTGACAGTGGTTCAGACAGTAGTTGTGTTTCACCACCATAAAAAAAGACATAAAAAGTTCATTTGAGGGGCACCTCGGGGGCTCAGTTGGTTGAGTGTCTGACTTCGGTTCAGGTCATGGTCTCACAGCTTGTGGGTTTGAGCCCCGCGTCGGGCTCTGTGCTGACAGCTAGCTCAGAGCCTGGAGCCTGCTTCTGGTTCTCTCTCTCTCTCTCTCTCTCTCTGTCTCTGCCTTTCTCCCGCTTGCAATCTCTCTCTCTCTCTCTCTCAAAAAAAGCTCATTTGAATTCCTTTCGTATTTGCCTTGATTTCGCATCATTTCTGTTTTTTCAGAGCTGCTCTTTAATGCCCAGCTGTGGTGGGAAGGACGGTCTTACCAGAAGCCTGCAGGCGTCGGCGCCCCGAAGCTCCGACACGACAGAACTCCTCTTCCGGGGTGACGATAGAAACAAGACCTCCGGCGGTCAGCGCCGTGGAGGAAACTGCCCTGCTCCCCCAGTAATCGGCCAACCAGTCACCCATGCCGCAGCACCCTGGGAACCTTCTAGTCTCTTCACAGGAAAAACAATCTGATCTCGGACGGAGGGTCACGTGGAGGGGCCGTACCCTGTGCGCGGCCCCAAGCACGGAGCAGTGGGGTCCCGGCCATGGGCCCGACAGAGAAGCGTGGATGTTCTCCTAGGCTTCTGTGCCGTTGGCCGTCCTGGGGGGCTTGTGAGTTCCTCCCTCGAGCTGATTCACGTTCAAGTGCATACCTAGGTTTGACTTTGCGGCTCCACGACCTCTGACCTCACGCCTCCTCCACATCCCCGCCGGGTGGGGGACTGGAGTGGGGGAGGGTCCGCCTCGGTGTCCCCACTTCCTCCTGCGGGTGGGGGGGCCCTGTCGGTGCCCTCACGCCACCCTCCTCTGCTCTCTGTGTCCCCCCCGGAACCCCCTCACACCCGTTCTTTAAGTGCCGGGCGTCACCCTTCACCTGCACCCCTTCACTGACTCCCACATCAGCCTGTTGGCGGGGGGGAGGGGGGGAGGACCACCTTAGTTTACAGGGGAGGAATCTGAGGCAGGAGCCCCGAAATCCCGGCCGGTGAGCGAGGGAGCCGGGATTTGAAGCCGGGGCTCTGAGGCCAGGATCCCCACCGGCCGCCGGGCGCTACGGCACGCTCCCCGTTTGTCACGAAGCATGGCTGCCATCAGTAGGAAGAGACGTCCTGTGCGAACCCCTCTCCTGTGCCTCGTGCGTATCAGCCCCATGGCCGTGCTGCAAGGTGCTTATGGGAATCACTCCATTTTACAGGTGAGGAAACTGAGGCTCAGAGAGGTCAAGTAACACACTTACGGCAGCATAGCTTGGAGGGAGAAGAGCTGGGGTTTGATCTCAGAACTACGGGTGTTTTTCTGGCGGCCGCAGGCCCACTCTGGGCCGTGGAAGTGGCCATCCGGGGCCACCAGCGTGCACTCCGCCTTCCCGAGCACGTGGGATTCCCGGGAGCTCTCGCCAGTGTGACAGGGCAGGGCCGGTGTCACGGACGTGCGGCCCGTGCAGCTCGTGCAGTGGGACACGGCCCCGCTCTCAGAAGGGCCCGCGTGTGGCTTAACGCTTCGTCGCTGTCATGAAACTGTCGACGGGCTTTGAACAAGGGGCTCAGCCGTTTTCATTTTGCACCGGGGCCCACAGATGATGGGGGGGTGGCCAGCCAGGCCTGACCCCGGCCTCCCGCAGCGGTACGGCCAGCCGGCCTGGGGGCCCCGCTCCAGAACGCAGGCTCCTGGGGAAACTGGGTGCCCTGCGCGGCTGTCCGTGCCCCCCACCCCCGCCCAGCTGCCTTCCTTGATCTGTTTGTAAAGTGAATTACTGCAACACAAGAGGAACCAGAATCTTCTTTATCTCCTCTTGGGCAGATCCATTAGTCTGAGCGGCCCCTCCGAAGCCCCTCGGAGGGGGTGACGTAAGCCTGTCGTGGGTGATTTGTGGAGTACCCGGGTGATAAGGAGTCCGGGCCATGTTAGTGCCGGGGCATCCTTCCCCCGCGGCGCCCAGGAATCAGCGGGCCTATCTCTCCATTTATCAAATCCCGCTGGGGAATGAGGCAATGACGAGGGCGAGAGTCTGCCTTGCTGTCTCCCGGCCCCTGGGGCCTGCTGCTCCTGGTGGCCCCCCCCCCACGGACGCTGGGGGGCTGGGCGGCTTCTGGGGGAGGGGGGACAGGTGCGTGGCCCGTCACCAGCAGGGCGCGTTGAGGTTTTGGTGCCGAAGAAGCAGCATGGGGAGATGATGGGGGGAAACTGGAGAGTTCTGTCTGGGCCACGTTCAGTCCAGGCGGTGGGGGGACTGGCTTCCCCGCCTGCCTTTGCGTGCGGCCCCCCCCACCGACCCCCGGGCAGAGAGGCCTCCCCGACGGTCGTGACTCCCCAGCCGGCGTCAGAAAAGGTGACGCGGCTTCTTCGCGGCCCTCCCTCTCAGGCTCGCCCCGCGTACCTGCCTTCCCCGATGCCCGGAGGCCCGAGCTGCCCGCAGGGCTCCTGCCGTCCCGGTGGTTCTGGCCCAGAGTCCGTAAGCCCCCAGCTCGCACCAGGCTCAACTGCCAGTCTTGGGAGGGAATGAACTTCCAGGTGATTCTGCCCCCAGCCTCTGAGCTGCCAGTCGAGGCCCCCGCGGTGTCACGGAGCAGAGGCCAGCGGTCCCCACTGTGCCTGCCTGAGTCCCCAAGCCACGGGAACCATAAGAAGCAACATAAGGCAATCGCTCTTCTGAGCCACGCGGTTTTGGGACAGTCCGTTACGCAGAACGTCACCGGGAGAGAGAGGGTTCGATGGTGCGAAGGGATGTCTGCACGAGGGACGGGGGGTCGGTAGCTGGCCTCCCTTGGTCCCCCACTCCTCCCCGGGGAGCACGGGGGGCTAAGTGACGGACCCCTGCCGGGCCCAGCCCCTCTCTCTTTCTGCCTCGCGTCTCTTTCTGCCTCGTGGGTCCTGATTTCCCAGTGCACCTCGAGCTTCCCAGCGGGGAGAGCCGCTCGGGTCGGGGCTCTGGGGCTCCCGGCCTGTGTCCCTCGTGTCCGTGACCTGGGCGATCTGAACCCAGCGATGGAGGCGATTGCCTGCAGAGCCGTCCATCTCTGGTGAGACCCATGCCGGGCCCTGCTGGACTGTCCGGGACCCAAGGCAAACGGTCTTTGCGGGTGTAACTGGGTGAAGGATCTTGAGTCACTGGGTGGGCCCTAAATCTGGTGACAAGTGTCCTTGTCGGAAGAGGAGAGAACCCAGGAAGGGGGAGGGGACACGTAGAGACAGAGGCCGAGGGTGGAGGGAGCACGGCTCCACTGACGTCTCGCTCTCAGACTCTGGCCCCCGGACTCCAGGAGAGCACATTTCTGGTGTTTCAAGCCCCGGCCAGGGGTCATTTGTCAAGGCCGCCCCATACGGCCCTGGAACCCCAGCTGAGAAGTTTGGACACAGCGTCCCCCGCAGGAGACCCCCGGATGGAGATGGGGGGACACCAGCAGGGAGATCAAGGGAGAGGAGGGAGTTCTTGCGGGTTGGAAGAGGAGGCAGGGGCAGCAAGAGGCCGGGAGAGGCCTGGGGCCCCGTGTGCCCACATGGGAACCCACCCCCTGGGTTTGGTACCGGCCCAGTGCCCATTCCTTGGGTAACCCTGGTCATTTAACTTCTCTGTGCCTCAGTGTTCCCATCTGTAAAATGGAGGCCATAGCATCTGCTTTTTTTTTTTTTTAATGTTTATTTTTGAAAGAGAGAGTGCAAGGACAGGAGGGGCAGATGGAGAGGGAGACACAGAAACAGAAGCAGGCTCCGGGCTTGAACCCATGAACTGTGAGATCATGACCTGAGCCGACATCGGACCCTTAAGCGCTGAGCCGCCCAGGCGCCCCCGCACCTGCCTTACAGGGTTGAGAGTCAGGACTCAGAGAGTATTTTGAACAGTGATGGGTGCGTCATGAAGTTCAGTGGCATCAGCCAGCGTCACTGCTCTGTGGCCTGTTCTCGTTGGTAAGGGTGGACCCGGTACATGTGGGCATGGAGGCAGGAGCCCACACTTGGCTTTGGGACAGACAGACAGGGCTACACGGGCCCCGATTCCAGCAGGGACTCGGTTTCCCAGACTCTCAGTCCCCGAGCCCGGGAGGGTGGGAGGAAGGCGGGGGGCCGGCAGTAGCAGCGGATGGTGGGGGGAGGCAGCCCGTCTCACCTGAGGAGTCGGGGCCCCGCCGCTGTGGGGCCTGACGCCGGACGGTAGAGGCACCTTGGGAAGTGGCAGCACGGGCTGGGTGCAGCAGGGCGGGGCCGGGCCTCTTCCGGGGACAAGAGCTGGGTTCTCGGCCGAGGCTCAGCCCTGACCAGCCGCGTGGCGTCGAGGTGGGAATGCACTTCGTGTTCTCCGTCTGCAAAGAAAGAGGGGCTCCGGGCTCTTTCTTACCCACACTGCTGCCCCGGAGCGGGGGAGGCGGTCGGGGGTGGGGTTTGTGGGGGCGCTGGAGACCGAGGCTGTCACGGGGGCTCCGTCTCCGTCTCCCCCACACCCTCTTGGAAACACTCAGGGCTCTGCTGCCAAGCAGAACCTGCCTTTGATCGTTGGCACTACCAGCTTTCTCGCTGAATGGCTCTGAGCCTCAGTCTTCCCATCTGTAAAATGGGGATGCGTGGTGTGGACCCGGCCGGTGGCCATCCCTCCACAGATGGGGTCAGGGGCGGTGCTGCACCGTGAGAGGCTGGGCAGTGGACAACTGTGGGCCCAGCTCTGAGACCAGCAAGGCGCTGTGGGCAGCTGGGGTGCGGGGGCGCGTGAGAAGGGGCTGGGGTTTGGCTGGGGGTTTGGAAGTCCAGGCTGACGAGTGTAAACTTTAAATTGCAGACGGAAGCACTTGCTCTACAGCCGGAGAAAATAAGAAACAGAACGGGCGAGCTACTTCGCCAACGTCACACAGCGTTTCAGTGGCAAATTGGGAGAGGGGCTTTCTGTTTCTCCGCCCAGTGCCGTCTCCCTGGCACTGAGGGGCCGGGCCCTCCATCGGCTTCTGATCCGAGTTGCGGCCTCGGAGGTGGAACCCCAGGACGACAGCAGAGCCTGCAGTGCCTTTGGCCTGCATGCGGGCGGGGACGATGTTTCCGAGTTATTTTTAATTTGCCTTGAAATCAGGCACAAGTCGTTTGCAAAACAGGAAGCAGTCTCTCTGGGCTGACATGAAATAGTATTGCTGTCACCTTGAATTAGGGAGCCTGACATGACCCAAAGGAGTGGCAGATTGAAGTGGCTGGTGGGGTCAGGCCTGCCCCGCGAGGCCTTTGATCGCACAGCTGATAACAGACCCTCCGCTATTTGTCCCGGAATCACTCAGCGCGCGGGGCTGACGGCCACGTGCCCCCGTGCACAGCAGATGGGGCGGAGGCCGCGCGGCGGTCTGTCTGGCCTTTCAGCTGGATTTCCTGTTTTGTAGGGAGCGCGACAGGGCCCATCTGGTGATCAGATCGGGGGCCCAGATAGCCACGTCCGGGTCACGGGCCCCCCACTCAACGTGTCCCCTCGGCCACGCGGCCGCTCCAGGGGCCTGGCCTCCGCAAATGGGAGCCATCAGGAGGCTTCCCACCCCACGGAAGCTTCCGGAAGGGGGCTTGTGGGTGGGGGAGACTCCCGCCTTTCATCCTCCCTCTGCTTCCTCTCCAGGGACCTGGCTCTGCTCAGTCATTTCATTACTTTTTTCCATCAAAGGCTCTTCCCAACTAGTTCATGTAGGTGCAAATGTGCCTGGACGTTTGCACACGTGTGTGTGTGTGTGCGTATGTGCGCCTGCGCCTGCCTGGGACGCTTCTCTGCCCGCACACCGCTTCTAGATCCTCTGGGGCTGGTGGGCTCTCACAAGCAGCGTCCCTCCTGCAAGGCTCTGGCCTCGCTTGGGGGATTCAGTTGCCCCGAGCCTCAGTTTCCCCGTCATCTCCTCTAGGGGTTTTGTGCAGCCACATAGAGCATCTAGGGTTCTGTGCACGGTGTGCTTGGTGCAGGGCCAGCCCTTCTGAAGGTCGGCTCGTTGTCCCCCCCCCAACCGTGGTTCCCAGCGTCCCCCGAGGCAGGTGTTAGGAGAAGGGCCTCGGGACGGGAGGGCCCACGCTCTCACTGACCCTGTGCCGTCATGGTCTCTGTCGGGGACCCCTTGCCTCCCCCAGCCCCCCGTCCCCAGCTGTTTGAGCACCGAGTCCTTCCACAGACCCTGCACTGGGGCCAGGGCCCGTGGATTCCTTCCTCTCCGAGGACCTGGCGGGGATGCATCTGCTGCGACCCCATCTCCCACGCGCCCCCTCCCCAGGCTTAGGAGATCTCCCGTCCCCCAAATTATATCCAGACAGTGGCGGCAGCAGGCATCCCCTCCTGCCCGAGGGCCCACCAGCCGGCCAAATGGGGCGTTTAATTGGAAAGAGAAGCTGGCGCTCTGCCCGGAAATCCTGAAGAAAGGCCCCAGAGCAGACCTGTGTTTAGAACCGCGCCACACCCCTCACCGTGTACTTGTCTCAAATACCTGCAGGGGTTCTGGGACCATCTGAGAATCACACCACCAGCCCGAAGCCGCGCAGTGCGCACTCCAGGCCCCGGGCCGGGGGTGCCATGGTGGTGGGACCCGACCGCTTCGCTCAGATGTGGACGCTGAGGCAGCTCAGCGCTGGAGAGAGAAGTCAGCTCAGGTCAGGTCAGGTGCAGACGGTAACCGAGGTCTTCTCTGAGGACCACAGAGGTGCTTGCTTTGCATCCGGCCCCCAGATTCCGAGGCGTCCTTCGGGACGCCATCCAGAATTCCAGCTGCGCGGTTCCTCAGGCCCAGAACGCGGCGGCGACTGGTGTGCGGCAGACGGGAGCGAATGGGGGAATGATGGTTCGTGGGGAGACTCACTCTCAGGAGCCCCACAGGCTTATCTGCTCAGTGGAGGGTCTGTCCCTGCAGTGAGAAATCGGGGTCCGTCAGGGCTGGCGAAGGGCCGTGGAATGCAGCCAGAGCCGTGTGTGTTCAAGACGGACTGAGGACAAGGAGAGGCCTGGAGTGCGAGGGGCGGCCGGTGCGGGCCCTGGGCCCCAGGTGGTTACGGGGCCAATGAAGTCATACAGCTTGGTGACTGTAGGGAAGTGGTCAGACCTCCATCTGCCCTGGTCTCTCCCTCTGTAGAATGGGCACAACTGTAGTTACTTTGTCAGTTGCTGTGAGATGAAATGAAGGGTAAGGGCAGAGGGCTGCCCTCGCGGCACTCACAGAGGCTGGTCCATCAACCCAGCGGCCATTTCTGTCAATTCAGGGATATCCCAGCTCTACCCTTTGTGAGCTGTCTGACTCCGGGCAAGGTTCCAAAGTCCTGTCCACCAGTGTCCTTGCCTGTGGGGTAAGGATGCAGTTCCATTTCACAGGACTGGGGTGGCGTGGGTCAGCCTACGTAGAGCACATGGAGCAATGTCCGCGGGACACTCAATTTAGGTTAACGCTTAATGGTATTATGATGGTGATGGTGATGGTGATGGTGGTGATGATGGTGATGATGGTGGTGATGGTGATGGTGGTGGTGGTGATGGTGATGGTGATGATGGTGATGGTGGTGATGGTGGTGGTGGTGGTGGTGATGGTGATGATGGTGGTGACGGTGATGATGATGGTGATGGTGATGAAGGTGGCAGTAATTAGGCTTAGGGTGAGGATGACAGTGGTGATGGTGATGATGATGATGATGACGGTGATGATGGTGATGATGATGGTGGTGATGGTGATGCTGGTGGTGGTGATGGTGATGGTGGTGGTGGTGATGATGGTGGTGGTGGTGGTGGTGGTGATGGTGGTGATGGTGGTGGTGGTGGTGATGGTGGTGATGGTGGTGGTGGTGGTGATG
>PJEM01017528.1:0-21716 GCA_004023845.1 Helogale parvula
TCTTGGTGTCTTCTTCGATCTCTTTCATAAGTTTTCTATAGTTTTCATCATATAGGTCTTTTACATCCTTGGTTAGGTTTACTCCTAGGTATTTGATGGTTTTTCGTGCAATCGTGAATGGGATCATTTTCTTAATTTCTCTTTCGGCTGCTTCATTTTTGGTGTATAGGAATGCAACTGATTTCTGTACATTGATTTTAATAAACACATGAATCTTTTTGAAAAATCAACTGAATAAAAATATGTACTAATGCCTATCTTTTGATTAAGGCACTCCAGGGAGCTTGGGGATTCAGACTGTTTAGAGCAATGGTCCTCAAACCCTTGAAGAATGTGGCCTCTCTTCATGGAACTCCGCATACTAGCAAATAGAATTGGCTAAGAAAAGACACAATGCAAAAAGCTTACAAAAATGCAAGTGTAGGGGTGACTGGGTGACTCGGTCAGTTGAGCATCTGACTCTTAATTTCAGCTTAGGTCATGATCTCAGGGTTGTGGGATCCAGCCCCAAGTTGGGCTCCAAGCGGAGTGTGGAGCCTGCTTAAGATTCTCTCTCTCCCTGTCTCTCCTCTCTTCCCCCACCTTCATGTGCCCTTTCTCCCTTTCTCTCAAATTAAAAAAAGAAATGTGTAAAGAAAAGGTGAAATATACACTCAATGAAATATTACCCAGTCTTAAAGAAATCCTGCCATTGGTGACAACATGGAGGACCCTATGCTAAGTGAAATGAGCTAGTCACAGAGGGACAGATACCGTAGAACTCTACCTGTATGAGGTATCTGAAATAGACAAATTCACAAAAGCAGAGAATAAGGTCATGGTTGTCGGGACTTGGGGGGAATGGTGAGTTATTCAGTGAGCATAAACTTCAAGTCAAGCAAGAGGAATATATTCTAGAGATGTGTTGCACAATACTGTGCTGTTGACAGTAAGATCTTGGGCACCTCAGGGGCGCCTGGGTGGCTCGGTCAGTTGAGGGTCCGACTTCAGCTCAGATCATGATCTCATGATTCGTGGGTTCGAGCCCCGTGTCAGGCTCTGTGCTGACAGCTCAGAGCCTGGAGCCTGCTTTGGATTCTGTGTCTCCCTCTCTCTCTGCCCCTCCCCTGCTCATGCTCTGTCTCTCTGTCTCTCAAAAGTAAATGTTAAAAAAAAAAAAACCATCTTGGGCACCTCAAAATGTGTTAAGAGAGTACATCTCATACTGTGTTCTTGCTAAAACAAAAGAACAAAATAACAACCCCAAAGGGACCCAAGAAAACTCTGGGAGGTGTTGAACGTCTGATCTCTGATCCTGGTGGCAGCATCACAGGTATTTACTCAAGTCCAGACTCTTCACATTGTACACACCCAGTGTGTGCCATCCTTTGTATATGAGTTATACCCCCAATAAAGCCGTAAAAATGCACCCGTCTGTTAAGCAATATAAAAACATGCAAGAGCCCTATTTGATCAATCTGGAAGCAAAGCTCGGAGGATATACGAATTAAACAACCCTTGCAACCAGTCTGCTATCCTTGACCAGAGCCAAGACCCCTTGATCACATTCCCCTAGTGGGAGGGCAAGTACTTAGGACTAACTATCCAGACTTCTGAATGTTTGAAAACTCAAACCTACTGCATTGTGACAAACCTTCTAACCAAAGGACCTCAGAGTAAAGCAGCCATTGTGCTGATTGATACTTGTGACCTCGTGGAGCCAAAAGGAAATTGAAGAGAGAGGAGAGGGACACAGATAAAACACTTGCACAGGATAAGAGCCATCTGCGCTAGAATCGAGATGCAAAGATGGCCCCTTGTGCAGAAGTTCTCAGACTGAACTGGTTGCCTGGGACACTGGGGCGCCCTGTTGAGCTGTGGGTTATGATTCAAGGGGACCAGGATGGGCCGATCGTCTGCATTGCTAACAAACCCCCAAGAGATGCAGGTGATGCTAGTCAGGACTATCCCGTGAATAACCAGGCCCTAGAATAGGGAGGTCTTTGACCGTCTTCCTGGAGTCTGTCTCCATTTACTGGGAGCAGCCAGCGGGCGGGAATCCTCCAGAGGCTGCCCAGGCGGCTGTCTATGACGCACAGAAGCTCCGGGTAGCAACTCCTTATCAGGAGGATGGCTGCCCACCAGGCCAACAAGCCCTCAGGGTGGCCTCCAGCCAAACTAGACGGCACCTTTGGGCTAAACCTCATTAAATTCCAATCCCATTCCCTCCAAAAAGAGAATGCAGCAGCAGCAAAGTGGAGGAGCCCCAACGGGAGGCCAGCCACACCTTAGGGAACGGGCAGCGGCCGAGTGGCCGAAGCTGAGGCTAAAGGTGGATGAAGCCCTTGAGTGTCAGCACGCAGCCCTTCCCCTGCTGCTCTGCAGAGAAGGTCCCCTGTGACCTGGGCCACCAGTGTCACAGACACAGGAGGAATGTGCTGGCTCTGGAGTGCAAAGCAGGACTGATTCCGGCACCCCGAACTTGAAGACTCAGGGGCCACGGGGCAGCCATTTCTCTCTCAGGACCACACGGCTCCTCCCAGCACCTCCTTTCCTAAGGAAACCTACCTTCTGTGATTCCACGGTAAGACCCCGGCCCCCACTACTGTGAGGTGACTGACAACTTCTACTGTCTTTAAAAAGAGACAGGATTAATCTGTGCTCTGGGGAGGGGGGTGGGTCTCCCCTCTACAACAGGAAGAAAAGCTGTTAGACCTGGTCCCCCAACGGTCCCCCCCACCAGGGAAACGTGTGCAATCTTTCTTCTCACAGGAAGTGAGATGGTTTTGAAAAGTTATAAAGTGACAGTGAATTAGCTTACGATGCTCTTAAAAACACCCACCCACAGATTCACACTTCGAGCGGACTTGCTGGTGAATCATTTGAGGAAGCCACCAGATTAATTTCCCTTTTGAGGGCGAGTTTCGGGAGTCCCTGGTCTCTCCTTACCTCCCCCCTCTCTTGGCAATAGCAGAGGGTGGATATCAGTGAATGAGGGCAAGGACCCCGACTCTTCTGCCCACCCTGTCACCCCAGCACACCCTGGGCAGCGCGGTACAGCTGTGTGTGGGAGGAGTTCATGACTCACCAAATCACCAGGCCAGTAAGCAGAATGCCTCTGTGTCCCTTAGCAGGTCACCTCCGCCAGTTACATGTGCTGGATGAATGCCCACGATCTCATGTCGCTCGCCTCGGGGCACTCCCTGGGGCACACACGTCTGGGCACCGCCTGTCTCTGCTGTCCTGGCTCATCTTCCCTCTGTCCTCACTCGGCTCTCCCCCTGGCCAGTCATTAGCCGGCTGGGTTTAGAGCCCTCGTAGGAACCACCTGGACACGTGCTCTGCCTCCCTGGCTACAGAGGGAGGACAGGTAGGAGGAGCCTTGTCACAGATCATTCACAGGCATCTATCACCAGCCCCATGTCTGCGGGAACCTCTCAGGAGGGCTGTGAGAGGCGGGGTTCCTGAAAGATAGAGCTTTGCCACATTTACCCTGAGGCCCAACTGGGGTAGAGTTTAAAACCCTCCTTCTACTGCCTTCTCCTGCTTGTCTTTCCTCTTGTGTCCAGGAAGAGGGGCTTTAAAACTTGAAAGGTAAGGGCGCCTGGGTGGCTCCGTGGGTAAAGTGTCTGACTTCGGCTCAGGTCATGATCTCACTGTTTGTGGGTTCGAGCCCCATGGCAGGCTCTGTGCTGACAGCTCGGGGCCTGGAGCCTGCTTCAGATTCTATGTCTCCCCCTCTCTCTCTGTCCCCTGCTCTCCTTCTGTCTCTCTCTCAAAATATAAATAAACATTAAAAAAAAAATTGAAAACTCAGTTCTTCTTGGTTAAGAACTGAGCATCTGAGCCTGGCATAGAAAGGCAGAAATGACTTCTGGGAAATGGCCAGAACCCCGTTGGAGCCACTAGGGACATGAGTCCACTAGCCTGCCCCGGACCTCGCCCCGTGTCAGCTGAGGTATCATCTTAGGGTCGGCATAACGTCCTCCCACCACCAGGATGGATGTTGACACAGTTTTCAGTTTTAACCGTGCCTGGCCCACTGGTGCAATTCACAACAGCTAGCAGGGCCTGTGTTCCAAGTAACTTTAATCAGAGACAGTTCCAGATGTTTCCTTCCAGCTGGCCAACTGTGTGTATCTGATGCGTTCAGGATGGCTAGCAAGATGCCAGGAGCGTTGAGGACCCCGTGAAGAATAGACATGGCCAGGCAGTGACTGCCAGAGATCCGGTGGGAGGGAGAATGAACAGGTAGAGCAGAGAACTTTTTTCAGGGCAGTGAAAATAGTCTGTGTGACGCTGTAATGATGTCATTCTATGTCCAAACTCACAGAGTGCACAGCACCAAGGGTGAACCTGGTGTCCGCTGTGGACTCTGGGTGATGATAATGTGTCCATGTGGGATCATCCACTGCTCCCCTCTGGCGAAGGGTGTGGGTAACGAGGGGGGCTGTGCGCGTGTGGGGGCAGGGAATGTGGGAAATCTCCATACTGTCCTCTCAGTTTTCCTGCGAACCTAAAACTGCTCTAGGAAATAGTCTTAGAGAATAAACCTGACCGCCTCCCTCAAGGGTGGAGGGTACGATGGGGTTGACTGTGTTGCCAGAAACCTGGGTGAGCAGACTTGGGGGTAGTTGAGGAGCCCCCTCCCTAGGTGACTTGTGATTCTGAGGACGTTCTCCTCTGAGAATGAGGCACGGGAACAGCAAGCCATGAACTAGAACCTGGATCTGGCAGGGCTGGGCTCAGGCAGACCTTTCCCTGAAGGGTGGGTTGGGAGTGGAAAAAAGCAGAAAAGAAACACCGCTGTTGGTTATCACGGAATCTCCTCCCAGGCACCTTGACCCCGCCCTGTCGCGCCTGTCCCCTCCCTCTCCTCAGCTTGAGAATGTGGTTCATCTTTGCTCTGGCCACATGCACAGAACTGTATGTAGGCATGAAAACTCGTCCTCTCTGTCTGATGCTTTATCCGTCCTGGAGCAGACCATAGTCAAGGTCGGGACTCCCTGTCCGCTTCCCTGTGGCCCAGGCACCTGTTGGCCACATGGCCACGCATGGGCAAGCCTGAAATCGGGCCTCAGCTCTCTGTGGTCAGCGCGGTGTCCAAGCAGTCAGACTGCATTTCACCTAATTTCCATCTGATGGTGGTGATTTGCTCATTCCTGGTAGCTCCTCAGAGTACGGGTGGGCGGCTCGAAGATGACTTTTCTCACTTGTTAGAACTTTTGCAATTTGCCCGAATCTTCGCATGGGCCTCACTCAGTGGTTCTGAGCCTGGCTGCGCATTGAAATCTCTCGTGTGAGTCTTTGCCGGTTCTGATGTCATCGGTCCAGGCTGTGACCTGTGCTGTTGGAATTTTCAAAGCTTCCTCAGATAATTCTAGTGTAAGGGAGGGTGAGACTCACTGGCGCAGCTGAAGCATTTCTGGATCTGATGAGGATTAAATAGCCTGACCCTGAACCTCCTTGCTGCCTTTTTCTGGTATATACAAAGCAGGGCTGCCTTTCAGTTCGGATGCTTCTGTCTGTGGCTTCCATAGGAATGTTTCTTGTCTTCTGTGATCTTTAAGGGCAAATCCATGAGGTGATCAATCCCTTCCCTTTTGAGCAAAGAATTTTTTTAAATGTTTATTCATTTTCGCGAGAGACAGAACACAAGCGGGGGAGGGACAGAGACAGAGAGGGAGACACAGAATCTGAAACAGGCTCCAGGCTCTGAACTGTCAGCACAGAGCCTGATGTGGGGCTCAAAGTGGGGAACAGTAAGATCATGACCCGAGCCCTGAAGTCGGATGCTTAACTTAGGCTGAGCCACCCAGGCGCCCCTTGAGCAAAGGATTTAAAACACTTTTGACACAAATTCTATACCCCAGGTAATGGTAACAGGCAAAATATGGAACACTCAGTTAAATTTGAGTTTCAGAAAACAAGGACTTTTTTTTTTTTTTTTTTAGTATAAGAGTATTTTATGCAACGTCCGCGATTGCCTATATGAAGGAATTGACCAAATTCCACTGGGCATTCTGTATTTTTACTTGATACATCTGGTGACTGTAATAAATACATTAGTCAGAACTTTTTGTTATAGATGACAACAATTAACTCTAAGTAATTCAAACAAAACTAAAAAGCCATTTATATAACTAAAAAGTCCATGTATTTGGGCTGTATTCAGAGGTATCCAGGGACTTTTCTCCATATTTCTTTGCTCTCCTTTTCTCTCTCTAGCTTCTAAAGAGAAGGAAAGAAGGCCCCCTAATGGCTTCTGATCCCAATGGAAGAGTCTCTCCGAGAGCTTCAGAAACAAGGAAGTCAGATTATTCTGGTTTCAGCCACGGATCTGTCACTGAACTGTAGCCAAGGAAGGTGAGTACCCATTTTGTTCTAGTGTTTACAAGATGCCCACCCCCAGGACCAGTGCGGTGGTCACTCCCCACCCAAATCACAGGGGCTGCTCGGCTTTATGACAGACTTGGCATGGGTGGTTTTCCAAGGGAAAGGATTTTGAACAAACATGTGTACTCCATTCAAAGAGGAAATGTATTTCTTGCTCATCTCAAAAATGTGAGCATTACTGCCTGAGGAATGGGGAATCTAAATTAGGGTGGCTGTGAGGTTAGACAGGAGGCAATTCCTTACTGCTGGTCTCTAAAATGAACTGCACAGTTGCTCAGTAGGTCGAAAGGGAGAGTACACAACACCTTGTCTCCTGCTCTGCTGTCCAGCAAGGACTTCTACATGGAGAAGAGATGATGGAAGTTCCTAGCATATCATTTAAGGGGCTAGAAGGACAGTCCTGTGCTCAGAGGGAGCCTTCTTTAAGGCTCTGTGCACTTCTCAGGCTGTGAAAGTAGGAGAAACCTCTAGATGTGCTGTGGTTGAAGATACTGGCTTCTGATGCCTGAATGACTCATCCGTATGCCCTTGACCCACTCTGCCCCCAGTGACGTCACCAAGGTGACACCTGAAAATTCACTGGCTCCATGGGCAGGTGGGTAGGATGCTCCTGAGAGAGCAAGAGATCTATAGGAGTGGCCACATTCTGCCTTGTGCCGCGAAGTTTCTGTTCATGTGTCTCATGTTTGAACACTTGACTATTGCACCAGAGCATAAGCTTGTTGCAGACAGAGATTCTTGATTCTTTCATGGAGTCTACAATGGGGCTTTGTGGAATGTTTTAAGTTACTAGAAGGATGGGGAAGAGGCTCCTTTATCCTCCTGTCCCCAGCTCTTGTAAATCAGCATTTCTATTTAACATACCTCTCCATCAATGAGGTGCATCTCAGAACCAATTTTTAAAAATGAAATTGCCTATCACATATTTCAAAAAATTCTCATTGAGAAGATTGAGATGTAGGGTTGGTGTTTGAATAGTTCCACCAGTAATTCTGATAAACTCTCTTCTTGCCACAAACCACCTTCAGTTGAAAATAGTTTGAGCTTGATTCTCTTCAATTGCTTGGAATATCAGAACTAAGTCTAGAACAACAATGCCTGTGGTTTGATTTCAACACATCCTCACGCTGCGGTCTACCACAGTTGTGATGGAAATAATTTAAAAGAAATTTGAGCCAACCTAAAGTTGCATGCTGCTAACCAACTCTAGTTTTATATTTTAAATCACTTTCATGAAAACATAAAATATTTCTAGAAAAAAAAATCCTTAATGAGGGGAGGTCATTCCTCTTCTTAGATTGGCTAAAGTGTAGTTTTGACACAGCTTGGTGGTGGAATTCCCCTTTCTCTCCTAACTCTTGGGGAAAACATATGTGACAGTAATCCCCATGATTATCTTTGGGGTAGAACTGCCACTGGCAACAGAGATATTAAATATGGTGATGAATGAACCCATTGTTTTATCTCACATTGCAATAAATAAGACTGATTCTACCTAACATAGCCAACTTTAGTACATGTGCTGCCGAAGCGAGCACAGCACCTAACATAGCCAGAAGGAATGGGGAGCTGAGAACCGTAAGCCAAGTGATAGGAGTGTGGGATTGTCAGGCTCGCAAAATAGGAAAGGGCAAGTGAGACCTTGGAGAGGATCCCACAACCAGAGTCTGACTGTGATGTCGATGCCACCTGCTAAATTCTAGTGTCCCAGTGACCAACAACTATAGAAGCTTTCCTATGCACAGGTCTCTTGTGTGCTTGTCTCACTAGACTCCAAGTAAATCCCTCTTCTCAAGAGCCAGTGGAAAAATAACGACACTCTATGGCTATATCGTATGGATCCTTTGGCCCAGTCCTTAGGTCTTAAATGAAAACAAACCAAAACCATTCACAGGGGCACCTGCGTGGCTCAGTTGGCTAAGCATCCGACCTTGGCTCAGATCATGATCTCATGGTTCAGTTTGTTAGTTTGAGCCCCACATCAGCCTCTGTGCTGACAGCTCAGAGCCTGGAGCCTGCTTCAGATTCTGTGTCTCCCTCTCTCTCTGCCCCTCCCCTGTTCATGCTCTTTCTCTCAAAACTAAACATTTAAAAAAATTTCACAAAGGGACCTCCCCTCCCCAACTCTTCACAACCTCCCTCTCAATGAAAACAATAGTTTCCAAAGTTTCCACATTTCAAGTTTATATATGAGGATATTAACATCCAACCAAATCTATTTTCAGATTCCTATTTTAACTGAAATTATAATGTTTTATAATTTAAAAAAAAATTCCCATTGAGTTCCTTCTTTAGCACTGGAAAAATTTCCACTGAAATATGGCTGTATACCGCCCTATGGCCTTCAATGGAATCTCAACTAAAGAGACATTCACAGGCCTAAAACTTGTCTGGAAACATAGTATGTACCTTGAACACTGAAATTTTTCTTATCTACATCATAATAGATGTGGTATTTTAATGTAAAATAAAAATTTTAACTATTTGTTGGGAAAAACCGAAATAAACATAAGGGATGCCATATAGCCCTATGTTAGGGTTATAAAAATTTTAATCACAGACTCAAATACACAATTAGTTTTTTCACTGCATTATAAGTTACGAAAAGTAATTACTAATAAAACTCAGGATATTGCTGAAGAGTTGGTATGGTATAATGTTTGGGGCCATTTTGGGTCTAAATTTCCTGAGACCATTAAGTTGAATGGTAGACTGAAAGCGTTCTTGATATAATATATCATAAACCATCTTGCAAAGTCTTGATGGAGAACATTTTCTGCCAACCTAAATGTGAGACAGGAAACCATCAAAATCCTAGAGAAGACTGGCAGCAACCTCTTTGACCTCAGCCAGAGCAATTTCTTACTAGACGTGTTACCAAGGGCAAGGGAAACAAAAGCAAACACGGACTGTTGGGACCTCGTCAAGATAAAAAGCTTCTGCACAGTGAAGGAAACAATCAACAAAGCTAAAAGGCAGCCTACAGAATGGGAGAAGATATTTTCAAATGACATGTTTGATAAAGCATTAGTATCCAAAATCTATAAAGCACTTATCAAACTCAACACTCAAAAAAACAAGACAGTTAAGAAATGGGATGAATAGACATTTTTCCAAAGAAGACATCCAGATGGCCAACAGACACATGAAAAGATGCTCCACATCACTCATCCTCAGTTACAAATCAAAAGCACAATGAGATACGACCTCACACCTGTCAGAATGGCTAAAATTAACGCAAGAAACAATGGGTGTTAAAGTTGTGAAAAAGGGGGTACCCTCTTGCACTGTTGTTGGGATGCAAACTGGTGCAGTCACTCTGGAGAATAGTATGGAGGTTCCTCAAGACACTAAAAATAGAACTACCCTATAACCCATCAATTGCACTCTTAGATATTTACCCAAAGGATACAAAAATACAGATTCAAAGGGGTACTTGCACTCCACTATTTATAGCAGTGTAATCAACAATAGCATAACTATGTAGGGAGCCCAAATGTCCTATTACTCAGCCATCAAAATAAATGATATCTTGCCATTTGCAACAATATACATGGAACTAGCATGTATGGATGGAACTAAGCAAAATAAGACAGAAAGACAAAATACCATATGATTTCACTCATATGTGAAATTTAAGAAACAAAACAGATAAACATGGGAGGTGGTAAGAGAAGAGAGGGAAACAGACCACAGGAGACTCTTAATGATAGAGAACAAACTATGGGTTGATGTAGGGAGCACAGTGGGAGATGGCTAGATGGGTAACTGTTACTGAGGAGGACACTTGAGATGAGAGCCGGGTGTTGTAAGTGATGAATCACTGAATTCTACTCCTGAAACCATATAGCACTGTATGTTAACTAACTAAAATTTAAATAAATTTTTTTCTGCATTTGGGGACTTGAGTTCCCTCATACACCTCCCCAGATGTCCCCCATTTCTTAAGCCCAGGCCACTAAATAAATCAATCCCCTCCCCAAAAAAATTTCTGTAAGGAAAGATGACGGGCCCTTATATAGGTTCATTATTTTATCATCAGTGTAATGATTTTTGTTACACATCAAGTAATTAAGAGCCCTGAACATTTTATAGTTCTTTCAAGCCATTATCTTCTTTTAACTGCCAAGCCTTTCTTCATTGAGGAATCTGGTCATGTTTAATTGTTAAATGCAGCTGTGCTGTGAAGTCATTGATAGCTTTCAGCCTTGAACACATCTCTATATACATAAGCCAATTTTGAGAGCATATTTTTAAAAGTTTATTGTCCCTTTTAAGCAGTGGTGTGCTGTTAACCCAATTCTTCAGGAAAAGAAAAAGTCTTGATTGGTTGTATCGGCCCATTAGAGTGGTGTAAATATTCCTCTAAGCTGATTTCAAGCTGCCAACGTGTGTCACCAAGTGTGGAGACCGCACAGCAGGCTCACCAGTCGGCTCCAGCACACCGCTGACGTTAACTTAGGCACATAAAGATGTGCACCACCTGTACACGGAATGTAACAAATAGCTCTGAGGACAAGAGTCACATAACCAAGGTCAAGAAACAGAGCAAGGCCAGAACCCTCGGGGTCCACCACATAGTCTTTCCCATCTGTGATCAGAATTAACAACCCCCTCGTTCCCATGGTGATCTCTGCCCTGCTGTTCTGGATGCTGTCACCACTTCCATGTCTATCCCTAAACATCCTGATTTAATGTGGCATGTGTTGAGTTTTGTATAAATGGAGTTTTACTTTATGTATTTTTTTGTGGTTTATTTTGCTGAACATTTGTGAGATTTGTCCATGTCGCATGCAGCTATAGTTCACTGATTTTTATTACTGAATAGGATTCCAAAGTATGAACCTGTTCAATGATGTGCTAGAACTGGCAGGCACATCTGAGGGGTAAATGATAAGGAATTTTGGAAGCTAGCTGATACCATGTTGGTAGCCTGAAATTGGCCAAGGGAAGGATATTTATATCTAGAAATTGGCCAAGCGCTACGAATCAGAGCTTTCTCTTCCTGTTGTTGAACACCTGCTGGAATGCTACTGCTCATATCCTATCATGTGTTTCTCAGTTCTGCAGTAAGTGGGCATTTGGTGTGTTTCTAGTTTTTGCCTGTGCACATCCTCTCACGTGTGTACTGGTAGATACGTTCCTAAAGGATAGGCTATCCCCACTCCCCAGAGGAAAATTAAGTCACATGGTATGCACATGTTCAATTTAAGTTAATAATGGCAAAATAAGTTTCCAAAATGTTTGTACCAATTTATCTAGAGCCTCAGCAGTTTTGTTGAGATATTACTCAACAGTCTTGCCATCCCCTGGTCTTGTCAGACTTTTAAACTTTTGCCCAAATAATGTATACTTATACATCATTATGGTTTTAAGTTGCATTTTCCTGATTCCTGATTAGGTTGCATACCTTTCCTTAAGTTATTTATTTGGCCCATTTAAATGTTTCCTTTCGTAAAGTACATGTTAAAGTCTTGACAATTTTTTACTCTTTTTCCTAGTGGCTTTCACACACTTTTATATATTCTGAATATTCTAGTGCAAGTAGTGCTATAAATTTTCCTCTTCTCCTTTTTTGGTTCTGGCTCCTTGTTCTTGTCCTCTCTTGTGGTGGCTGCGAAACACAGCTAGACTATCCTGTACAATTCCTGAGCTATTGGCATAGAAGTAACATTGTTCCCCTAAAGCCTGGCATAGCCCTCCTTGGTGTAAGGGGAATTTCTTACCCTGCAAAGGGCATAGTAAATGAGAACTACCCAATTTTCGCCAGTCTCCATGGTTCATTTGGTAAAGGTCTCTTTTAGGGTTTCTAATATCTGGTGCTGTCTGGTTTACAAAAGGAAGAATGACAGCCAATTTGTTTCCTCATTTTTCAGGATCCTTGGGCGTATAAGTGTAATACACCTCCATGGTTCTTTCTACATTACTAACCTTAGCCAAATTGGTGGGCCATCTAGCGGCTACTCGAGGACCTCCCATTAGAGTCTGGCGGTAGAGGCATAGGCTCTCCTTACCTTTTGCCATGTTGAAATCCCATGCCCAGATTACAGGCACTTAATACCAACAGAACATCTTATCCATAAGAGGAAGGTTAGCGTAATCAGGAACTTTTTGCTGTTTCCCCAGCTTTCTGGGGCAACATTTGTCAGTCCGATGGCAAAGAGACAGGACAGTTTATCTTATTGGACAGGTGATTCCTTGGGCTTCTGCCGTGCTAGACCAGCCAGCTTCCGGGGTGTGGCTGGAGCAGGGCTGAAGACCTGCGGAGTCAGAGTCTTTGAGGGTCAGTTTAAGCTGATCGACTGGATCTGGGTCACCTCACCAGGCTGAGGGTTCTTCTGAGTTGGTCCACTTAACTCCAGAGTGATTCCTGAAACTTTAATAGGAGCTGAACTTTTTGTTTAGTTGCATAAAAAAATAAAAAATAAATAAATAAATAAATGATTTTCCTCTTCTTTTTTATCTCTTCCTGAAGTTTTTAGCATAGTTGCTATGCCATTAACAAAAATACCTTTTTTATGGTTTGTGTGGACAGATTAATACAGACTTTCCAATTACTATGATGTGTGCATGAATTTTGCAGGATAGACTTCAGCCCTTGGGAATAATTTCATTTCTCTTGATCATGAGCTATAATTCATAGATGGAGTATAGAGATTCTGTTTCTGCGAGTCTCAAAGAGACAGGGAGAAGAGGGAGAAAATGCTACTCGGGTTGTGCATGGGATCCTATACTCTACTCTCCTGCCTCAAATATTTTTTAATATCTTGGGTCCAGTCTGTCTAGCCAGTGTATTTCATTCTCTTGGGTTCTAGAAACATCTGTAAGTTAGCGCAGTACACTGGGAGATAGCCTATCCCAAACACTCTCTACATCTGCTAAGTTTCCATTAATACATAACAGAGAAGAGAGAAAAGGAAGCAAAGATTACTGTGTAGTCAAAAGACAAATGGCTTGCTCTTCTCGGGCTGCTGTAACAAAGTGCCATAGACTAAGTGGCTTAAAGAAACCAAACATTTGTTTCTCGAAATTCTGGAGGCTGGGAAGTCCAAGATCAAGACATCAGCAGAGGGTGTCTAGTGAGAGTCCATTCCATAGACCTCTGTCTCTCACTGTGTCTTTATATTGTAGAAGGGGCAAGAGAGCTCTCTGGTGTTTATAAAGGCACTGATCCCGTTCTTTGGGTCTATTATCCTACTAAAGTTCCCCGTATCTGCATGATCAGGAAAAGCTCAAGACATCTACCTGCCCCAGCCAATGAGAAGGGAGAAGTGATAGGCAAGTGACTCCCATTTCAGTGTCCAACCAGAATTACATATATCACTTCCACTCATTTCACTGGGCAGAACTTAGATGTAGATTCACACCTAGTTCCAAGGAAGGCTGGGAATTGTAGTCTTTAGCTGAGCCAAAACTTGATGTGTCCTAGTAATAAAAAGGGGAGAAGGTCTGTGGAGAGCCAAGTGTCTTTTCCACAGGTCTTCAATCAGCCTGCCTGGTGACAACATCCTGAGTTACAGGGAAGTGACTTACCCCTGCCTCTATCTCTGGTCTCACCTTACTCTATAAGTATTTTTCTCCCCTTCCTGTTTCTGCCCTTATTCCCTTCTTGGGTTCTTCTGGCCTGTTGAGATATCAGGCCTTCATAAATTGTTCAGATGAATCCTTTCAGAGCCCACAAGGCTCTATAGAGTTGGAACTGTGAAAAACCTAAGGATTATTTTGAGGCAGATTGTACCAATAGTCCTTTGGTTGCTTGGTAAGTGATAACAACTCTAATTTTCATTTTCCCAGTATTTGGGGTTTGGCCTAGGAAAAGGAATCTGCTTGAGAAAAAGGGAGAGAAACTAGAGAAGGGGGCTGGATTACTTAAAACAGTAGGTGTTGATCACTGGTTCTTAAGGTTATGGTCACTCAGGGAGCTTCAAGTCACCACCAAGGCTAAGAACCACCAATTTAAGTTTATATAGAGAGAAAACATCCCCACTTTGCAAACTCAACTGCAAACCTGGTAGATAGGGATGGCCAAGGTCCCTGTATCACATCAGTGACTATATTTCAACTCTGGCAGCTCAGAATGATATCCCCATCCCCTAGAAGCCTCCTATAAATGTTTGTGAACCATAAATGACCATTCAGATTATAAGACAGAAGCCAGAATATTGTGATAAGCCAATTACCTAGAAATGAGAAGCAAAGCAGTGAATCTGATTCTTATTTTACTTGTTACATCTGTCAGCTTTCCCTCTACTCTCTCTTCAAGAAGCTTCTCTTGTCCCCAGGGCCACATCTATTTCCCTGATACTGCTTTCAACAGTAGGGAACAAGAGGGCAGCTGGAGAATTGGGAGCTGGTCTATAGAGGGACTTGAATACCCTGGAGTAGTTACCATTTCTAAATCCTGTCTTTTGTGTGCCTCCTTTGAGAAAGTGAATAATCACATATGAGAGCAGTCATCTTTGGAGGGTGGTGGGTGCATTGAGAAGAGGGGGGCCTCCACAGACCCTGCCTCCACTGAACACGCGTACTCCCAACACCTACCTTTTTTCTCCTTGGCATTTTGGATTTTTCCCTTTGTTCTTTCTATGACAACTCCATATCTCCTTTGACTGGTGTAGCCACTAAAAATCATCTCCATGTTTGGCTTCTGAGACTTTGTTCTTATTTATCCTTCTACCATTCTGAAAGCAACGTATCTGCCCTCTTACAGTCACTTCATGCCCAAGAGACCAGGGCTCAGCTCTCCTCTTATTTTAATTTCTACTAAGAAGAGATTTCACTTCTCCATTGCATAACAGGACCCTCAAGTACTACATGAAGGACTCAACATGTGGTCCATCACAAGAGAAAAATACAGAAAGTAAGTGTAAGCATCTAGAAAAATTTTACCAAGTTGACATTGCTGCAACATCCAAGTGGGTTATTTGGAACTTTGCATGCTATTTCCCACTACCAGCCCCCCTTCCAGTTGCTAAAGTGAACACTGGAGTTGCTAAAGCAGTATGAGTAGAGTGATTACCCACATGGCATGCGAGTTCTTAGTGCATTATAGTTGCAACACATAGGATGTAGGATGACTTGTGTCTTGCTTTGTCTGGGACAATCCCAGTTTACAACTCTTGTGTGAGCATAAGTATGTTAGACTTCTAATTCAAATACATTTTTACCTTAGGGATATAATGCAGTGATTTATCTCATAAGCTCTTTGTGTCTTGCGAGTTATATATGAATCATAATGGAGAAATTCCCTCAATGAGGTGAGAGCCCTTAAAAGTAACTTGCTACTATGAGACTTCACAGGATGCAAGGAGATGGAAAAGGGTGATGCTTTCTTTACAATATAAGTTCTCTGTAAATGACAAACAGATATGTCTCGGCCTGCCATTACTGCCTATGGGGTCTCATTGGGAAGGCACTAACAGTCCAACTTGCCTACAAACATATCTCCCCTTACTCTGTTTTTATGTCTAAAACTTTTACCTTCAGGGCTGTTCTGTTAAATTTGGGAGATCTCAGTTAAAAGGCAAATACCATAACTTAGAGAGCTAAACCCCAAGAACATCTTAGTGCCAGGATTCAGAGCCCTAGAAGAATGGAATATGCATATTTAAGAAAATTTTGAGTCAAAGAACAGAGCAATAGAACACTTATTGAGGAAGGCAGGACAATAGCATCCAGTAACGTGGGGGAGGTTGAATTAGGAGGCCATTGGGCACCAAGAGAGAAAGTGAGGAAGCACCTCTACTCCATAACTTGGCCCATCATTGGTCTGAGGTCATTGTGTATAACAGAAAGCCAAGTGCAACTTTGCAACTCCTCTGAAAAGTTCAACTGAGGCTCAGAGTTAAAAGGTTCTAAATAAGTATCCTTATCTTCAACAGAGAGTTGGCCAAGGAACTCCTCTAGTGTTTGAGGCTTTGATACAAAATACCACTCCATCCCCTTTACCTTCCTCTTGTCACCATCAAAAGAGAAATAAAAGGGGCGAAAATGGAAGTTGTAGTTACCTTGCTGGGCAATGCCATGTTCACAGTGGTAAATTGTCTGTAGGGGTGAAGAGGTGAGCCTTCCCTTCACAGAGGCCAAGTGGCAGAGATAAGGGTACAAGCAATAAAGAAACCAGCATTTCTGTTTCCAGTTGAGCTTCAGTTTGGGGACCTGCTGGTTGGCTCCCCTTCTCAGGGAAGAACACAATTTAGTTATCCATGTCAAAGAATGGCTGATCCCAGTCCATGATGCCTAACCATGAATGGATCTCTTCAGTATGGGGGGTACCTAACATAGCCCTTTGGTTTCTTTTTTTTATCTCCCAGAGTTGACCTTTAACTGAAATTTTGTGACAGAAAAAGTCTCCACCACTTTTTGACAGTGACCCTTGATTTTTCCCATCCCCCTCAATTGCCATTATTTCTAGAAATTAAATTGAAGAATGAAGGCTCTCCCTATTTGAGCAATATGTGGGAAGCAGGGTCTGAAATGAGCCGTGAGGATATTCAGATGGCTGACACAAATGATGCCCTGGTTCAAACCAGGGCAGGCAGGTGGAAGGTGGGCACAGGGCCTTTAGCAGGGAAGATGGTACATCAACAAGCCCATGGGCATGGTAGGAATGGCTGTGTGCCTGGTGGATTTGGGGGAGTAGAGAGACTTTATGGCCAGCTTGGAGCCAAAAACATGGAAAAGAGCCCTTAACATCTGCCAAACTTGGCAGCACTCAGTATTGCTGGCAGGCCCAGCTAGAAATCTGTTTACCTAAATGAATGAAGCATCAGATAAGGTTTGTGGTGGAAAAGAGCCATGATTCTTCATCTAAATTTTGAATTAGAGGGAGACACAAAGCTCATTTAATGGAATGTGAGACTCTGGTGAATCTTAGGCAGAAATTGGAGTCTGGGGTGCAACTTGTTTAGTTGATGGAGAAGTAATCCCAGGGGAAAGCACTTTGTGGCCAGAGTATTAGGGAAATCAGGGTTAACCCAGAATTAGAAATTTGATATTCTTTGCACTTTTTTTCCCCTCTGATTTTTTTCTTTTGGATTTTATTTAAATTGTTTGTTAGAGAAAGATTTATAAATTGGCAAATTCTTACTTTTCTTGGCAATAAGGATTCCACGAGGGTATGAAGATGACTAAGAAGTGGGCATTGAATTTTTTATGACTGTATTACCCAGAATTCTTTAGAGAAACAATCAATAGAATGCATGGATGGATATATAGGTCTAAAAGGAATTTTGCCATAAGATATTGGCTATGTCTATATCTATCTATATATCTATACCTATATATTCTTAGTTATTATAAGGTATTGGCTCACACTGTTAAGGAAGCAGAAAAGGCCATGCTCTGTCACCTGTATGTTGGAGACCCAGGAAATCCAGTCATGTATTTCCAAGGCTAGAGAGCCAATAGTGTAAATTCCACTCCAAACCTGAAGGTGTGGGAACCAGGAATACCAAGGGCAAGAGAAGATCAATGTCTGAGCTCATTGAGTTAGTCACAGAGTGAATTCAACCTTCCTCTGCCTTTTTTTTCCTAGTCAGGCCCTCAGTGAATTGAGTGATGTCCACCTGCATTGGGAAGGGCCATCTGCTTTACTCAGTCTACCAATCCAAGTGCTAACTCCTTTCAGAAACATCCTCACTGACACACTAGAAATAATGTTTAACCGGCTGTCCACTCACATCCAAGTCAAATTGACACACAAAGTTAATCATCATAATGCATAATGTATGGGGAGCCATCATGAACTATAAACCAGCTCCCCATGGAAAGAAATACCCCTAATTTGTATCATTCACTGATTTCTGTGGTGCAAATATTCTGATCATTACCGGTTTCCAGCTCCAATGAAGTCACTGAGCACTGAGCTGGGAAGAGATGCACACAGTTGGCTCTCACAAAGTGTTCGTATATCTGGCTTCAACACAGCATGGGTTGAGAGCAAACATTTGAGACCAAACAGAAGTCTTGTAGACTAGTCACAGTCACTACTCTACTAGAGAGGGGTGGAAAGGCTAATTTGGGGCGTCCATATTTTTGTGGTAGGGGTTTTGGAACGTTTTTGAAAACTAAGCCACCTTCCTGGTTCTAATATTAGTATCTTCTCTGATTGTCTTTGGGATTTAGGGGATCTCAAACTACTCACATGAAAGTTTACATCAAATCAAACATTCCACAAGCTGGAGAAAACTTTAGGGGTCTTCTATCCCAACCCATTCATTTCAAGATAAAAAACAAAAGCTCAAAATTATAAAGTGACTTATCCATGATCCCAGGAAATGTCCCTGTAGAAGCTAAAGTCAAACTCTAGTTCTGCTGACTCTCTAACGGAGCACTGTGTGTGTAGGGGTGTGTGTGTGTGTGTGTGTGTGTGTGTGTGTGTGTGTGTGTTTCCAACTACAGTTGGATGCTCCTCAAACATGGAGCTATTAGAGATGAAAACAGAGGCCCCACCTCTGTGACACAGGAGGAAAGAGCTCAGAATGGACTGTTCTGGATGGCTTATGAGTGGACATCAGCTCACCAATGTCTATAGAATACATCATTATACCTCATTATTTTTGCTGTGGTAGGATGGCAAGAAGTAGCCTTGTGGGAAGGAGAAAAATTAGGTTCTGACCACAAAACAGCATTTGCCTCAAAGTCAGATTGAACAAAACTGACCAAACTCAAAGCCAGATCTCCGAACGTAAGTTCCATGGACCAGAGAAAAACCATGCCTGACACTAAGCTCTGTAAGAGGCAAAACTGCACAACACTTAATAAGACTGTAGGGTTTTCTTTTGCGTGTGTGTGTTGGGAGGTGGAGGTGGTGGCAGAATCATCTGAAATTGTGGAGATGAAAAAGAGCAAGAAGGTGGAAAGAAGAAAGAAAGTTGCACGTTTCCTCCTCAAATACAGAAGACACAGTAGCCATAAAGTCAACAGGGAGAGAGAATCCTCAGAAGGGGCCCATCCCTGGTGGTTGGTTTTGAGCTAAATTACAAAAGAACTAGAGGATGAGAGAGAAGTGGCTATTGTTTAAAGTTGTGGCCATTCAAGTAAAGCTTTTTCTCTTCTGCCTTGTCCTGTAATGCTAGGAAAAGAAAAGAAAACCTCGGTGGGTTTTGAATGGCTAGGGCCATCAAAGATGGAAACCAAGTTATTGTAACCAGGATAATCTCCCTACTGCCCTCCCATTCACCCTTTTCCTTCCATTTTTTAAAACACCAACCGCATTCTTGCCCTTTAGGGATTTCCCCCAGAGAAGCAACTGTTTCCTGCCCCCAGTCACTGAGGTCAGCACAGCTCTGACCACCTCCTAGGAAAGGGATTAATGTTTGTAGACCTCCCTGAGAACCGTGTTGGAAGAGTGCCTCCATGGGCCATGTGGGGCCCCTACATTAACTTCTACAATTTTCTGTAGTGGAGAGATGCTGACATTACCATATGGAAATGCCTTTGTTTGACATTCTCAAATGAAGAATAGAGGTAGGGTAAAACTAAATTTTAGTTACGTGTCAAATTCAAGCATCAGTCTCCCTCTCTTTCAAGGCTGCCCTCCTCCTGGCACATATAGTGAAGGTGTAGGTGTTAGCTTTAGAAAGAATTCTTGGCCATATTTCTGGAGTCTGAAAGCTCTCCCATCCCTCAAGGATCCCACTTAATAAGATGCCATTTCCTGCTCCTGGGTACCAGTGGAAGGAGGGACGTGAGACCTACCACACTTTTTCTCCCTGTCTTGCACATTAGGGTTCATACCAGCACCATACAAAACAAAGTCTGCACACAACCCCCCTTTAGATTTGACATGACAACATGGAAGAGAACCACCAAATAAGACTTTCCTCACAGTTTTCAGAAAAAGTGCCTGAGAATTTAACCTTATCTGGACAATGAATTACCTGCATAAAGAATGAGGTCTTTCTTTATGTACTTATATGGGGGAATTTCCAATATGCATTTTTAAGTAAAAAGGTAAAGTTAATAGTACATTGTATGAGTGTGTGTGTGTGTGTGTGTGTGTGTGTGTGTGTGTGTGTGTGAAAGAATATACAAGAAACCAATACTTTGGGCTGTTTTGAAGAGGAAACCCAGAATGGCTGGGAGATTCAGGTAGGGCATCTCCATATGTATCCTTTGCTACCTTTTGAGTTTGGAATCATGTGAATGTATTACCAACTCAAAAATTAAAAGTGAAGTTCTCAGTTTTTACTTAATAAAGTATATGGGGTTTTCTGTCCTTTACAACAGAGGAGTTCTGACTGAGATATCTTTACTGCTATATGTATATTTGGTTTGATTCCAGATATGAGGCAAATGTCTGTTTCTCACATACGAAATTCTCAATGTTAACTTATTTTGTTCTGCTTCCTTAATGAGTTCTGTGTGGATTTCTCAGTTTTTCCACCTGTTCCCTTGGGCCCTTGTACTAAACAGCTTGGGTAGTGAAATGGAATTTCATCATGGGGATAGAGAGACCTTGTAGTTGTGTGCTAAATATGACTCCCTTCCAAGTCCAAAAGCAAAGTAGTTAAAATTGAAATCTCCCAATGGAATCCCCTTAATAGCACATTCCAGTTTCTATCCTCTTCCCAAGGTCCTTCATCTCATAATTATCCACCTTGTGGGAATCTTCGCTTACCTAGAGTGTGTATTACAATCCCTTAACATCAACCAACATAGAAGCTCTCACTAGTATTGCTTCTCTGCAAATAGTGTGGCTAAGAGAGTCCTTGGGAATGAGATAGCTCAAAGATCCCAAGCCTAGTTCCATCGCCTACTAGCTATGTGAGTGGGAGCAAGTTTGCGTTTCTGCATTTTCTATTTTTCATCTGTAAAATGAAGCTCCATTTTATCTTTGTAAAATACTCGCTCCAGGATGGTTGTGTGGATTCAGTGAGAAAACACAGCTTGAAAAGCATTTAACCCAGAACCAGGTGCAGAGTCAGTTATAGCCCTGCCCTCACACGAGACCTCTTCGTGTGCACCGCAAGCCGTTAGCCATAGTTGCATATTCAGCTCTTCAGTGGTGCTGAACATCTTTTTAATAACATCCTGCCCTTCCTGTAGCCTTCGCTTTCTCCATCTTGTAATAATGGTTTAAGGAAAGAACTACTTGGCAATATCAAACAAGGCCACTTGCCCTAAATTAAGTTTTTAAAGCATTTAATTTGGTTCCACTTTGAAGAGGACAAAATGTCTCCCAAGAGATCTGAAAGGTTTATTTCTTTGGGAAATACACAATTTTGTTCTCTCAGTTCCCTGAAGTTGGCTATTCAGGAAGCACTACATTTTTGGATTCAATAATTAAAACTCAGGCTCTATCTCAATGATAAAACACCCACCTATACCTTCTCTCT
>PJEM01017529.1:0-21703 GCA_004023845.1 Helogale parvula
GTTCATAGCTCAGCATCTTTAAAGGAGGCAGGCAGGAACAGGGGGTCTCTGAGAAGGAGGAGCCAGGCAATCATCCTCTCCTCTCCCCCCTGCCCTGCTCTCTAGGTGCCCAGGCCAAGCCATCCCCAGAGCAATTCCAGCAGGGAGGGGTCAGGATTCCTGGCCGGAAGCATGGTGAAAAGAACCTACAGGGACAGAGGCTCAGGGCACCACTCCCGTTGGCCCCTCGGCTCACTGAATTAACCCCACTCTGCCTGCTCCCGACAGGGCAAGCGTGCACCATACGCCAGATGGGCATCATCTCATTTAACTTTCAAGTGACACAAAGTAGTATCTCCTCTATAAATGATGGGACTGAGACACAACGTGGTCAGCTGAGCCTACTAGAAAGCAAATGTATGAAATCACACTGTTAAGGGCTCAATTCATGGAATCCTTTGGCCCACTCTCCATCAGCATTCCTCATTTTCTCAGGTAGCGATGGATGCCTCTTCACAGCCCCCAGCCTAGGATAGCACTTTCCCTGGGCCCTGTCCCTCTTAGAAACAGATGCAGACACCCCCAACCCATCACCACTGGGTGCACTGGGTGTCAGGCTCATGCCTTGTCCATCTTGGATCCCAACTGAGCTGACTAGACACCATGACACCACGTGAGATAACCCAAGAGACCGTAAGAACCTGATGCTGTACCAGACCTTCCTCTCCAGGGGTACTGATGCTGGAAAGACCACCAGCCACCCTGTTCCCACCCTCCAGGCCCGAGGAACACCGGGCCTCTCATCTATAAGTAACAGCAACGCCAGACCTTACAGCATTTTGTCTTATGGAGTCATTTGTCTTAAAACTCTCCAACAGCTGTGTGTTCCACAGTCGGCTGTACGTTAATCACGCATCATGGGGGAACGTGTAGTGGCTGCTTCCAAGTCTTTTGCAAACACACAAACGGCCCCAGGCCCTGGGCACCCAGCTTTTGAGCTGCTGGGGAATAGAGACAGGGCTCTGAGTTCCAGCTGGCCCCTCTCTGGCTGCTATGAAGCCTCAGACATCTGGCCTGAAAGATCGGCAAACGTGCAGTCCCTTAGCTGCAGAGCCCATGATTATATAAGAGCTTGAGCCCCCTTTGACAAAGCTAAGTTCACCTTCTCCCACCCTGCGATGGTCTGAAGGCACCTGCCTCAGCTCACGCCTCTTCCTTCTCCCTCAGTGTTCTAGCCTATTCTCACTCTCTCTCTCTCTCTCAATAGTTCAGGGCAGTGCTAAAAACCACTGGACTTGGGGCTCCTGGGTGGCTCAGTCAGGTAAGCAGCCAACTTCAGCTCAGGTCACGATCTCTCAATTCATGGGTTCAAGCCCCGCATCGGGTCTGTGCTGAGAATTCAGAGCCTGGAGCCTGCTTCAGATTCTGTGTCTCCCTCTCTCTCTGACCCTCCCCTGCTCATGCTCTGTTCCTCTCTCACTAATAAATAAAATAAAAAATAAATTTAAAAAAACCATTGGACTCAAGATATTCATTTTAAAACAACACAGCAATTCCATTTGCTGAAAGCCTACTGTGTGCCGGGCACGGCCCTAAGCCTCACAAACACCTGCAGGCCTCACCCTATTATCTCCCTCTGCGAAGGAAGCAGAGGCAGCCAAAGGCCAGTAAGGGACTTCCCCAAGCCACACAGCTGGGAAGGGGCAGAGCCAGGATCCAAACTCTGATCTGGTCTATTCCCTCATCGCACTTTCCTGTCCCACAATCTTGTTTGGCCCTCCTGCAATCTCTGTTACCTGGTCAGGATCCTGAGGCCCCAGACATGAAAAATGATCCACCAGAGAGGCCAGGCCAAATCGTGGATCTGGGGCCAGGTGGGAGAAGGGGAAGGAGGGGGGCTATCAGAGGCTGGGAAGCCAGGAGGAAGACTGCGCAGAAGGAAACTGTTTGTTGTGAGACGTTTAATTATTGCACTTGGGGGTAATTTATTATCAGGGAAATGAAGTGATTCCATTAGCCTCCTGTCGCTCTCCAAAACAAATCCGTCAGAGAGGGGTGAGGGGGAAAGGAGATGAGAGCTTCTCTGTTTTAATTTGTTTTTCTGCCCATCGCCAAATGGAGGTCCAGGCTGCATTTATCTATGGGAAGGGAGTTGGCGGTGCTCCTGTGTGCGCCTCTCGGCTACATTCAGCCCCTCTGCAGCCACATTTCCATATCGGAACAACAAAAAAAAATGAGCCCAGCTTGGGAAAATGGGGCAAGTGCCCAGTCAACACAGGAAGAGACCAGAAGCCTGGGAGCCAGAGCCAACCCTGCCACCCACTGGCTCTGGGGCTTTGAGCAACTCTGTCCCCAGCTCATAAATGAGATTCTCCAAAGGTAATGCACCTTCCCCCCCTAAAATCTCCGAGCACCAGCTGATTCAAGTTTCCAGGAATCCTTGTGCCTCTTAGAACGACATTCAGGTTCTACTAAGAGCTCAGTCAAGGGCAGAGCTCTCCTTCCTCCTCCCCACCAGGTACAATGGCTCTTGTATCTAACAGATGTGGCTCTGAGCTAGCAAATGGCAGAGCCAGAGCCAGGATTCGGGTCTGAGCCTCAGCTCGGCCAGTGCTCTGAGCCAGTGCCCTGCAATGTCATTTTGTCCCATGGGGGTTCAGAGGATGCTCTTGGCACACCTCGATCACCCACATCACAGCAACACGAAGCCCTACCTCCCAGGACTGTGAACAACTGAAGACAAGGCACTATTGTTCTCTTCTTTATATCTGAATGACTCCAGTGCCTAACCAAATCCGAAGAGCTTTGTTATTCTTTGTATCCCCAGTGCTTGGCACTCAGCAGTTACCCAATACATATTTGTTGAATGAATCGATCACCCTGTGATATGACATTTCTCACTTAGCTGAATGGGTAACCAAATCTTAACCAAGGGAGAGGAAATTACACCTTTTTCACAGAAAATCTAGATATCTGGAGAGAGAAGACCTGAGGGCAGTCTAGTCATTCGAGTGGGGAGAAGTCAAATTTTGCTCCTCTGCCCAGGAACTCCAATTTCCTCAGCAACTCCACTGTGCCTCCATGGAGATGAATGCCACCAACTAGTAATGGTGCCAGAGGCCATGGGCTGGCTACAGTAATCAGCCTCTCCCAGATGGCGTACCCTGGTACATATGATATGCAGGGAGCTTCAGTCTTTCTCCTGACACAATCTCCTGGTCACTTCATCATCTAGAACGTGATAACAGAGCAGCATCGCTTGGCCCCTGAAGACAGAGCCAGGAACTACAGGCTCCCAAGATTGTGTTCAGGCCACTGGCAGACCCAGGCACCTTCTGGAGGGTTCAGCACTAGGGAATCAGGATGCTTCATGGTCCAGTCAGGCACCAAGCTCAAAGCCAAGGGAGCTCAACACTACCATCCACAGAGGCACCAAGACTTGTGGCTGCCATTATCAAAGAATTGTCCCAGCTTCCTAGTCATATTTCATATACTAGAAGTAAGATTTCCCCACCATGGACACTGCATCTGACCCCGCCCCAGCCCACTACTGACGTTCATTCAGTGATCCACTGAGCTGGGAGGAACACACACACACACACATACCCTGGACACAGTCTGGGTGGTTTTCTAAATCAATAAATAGCTTTGGTTACCATCAACCATTCAAACCAGTTGAAGATGGGAAGCCAATGGACACAGGCTGGGAGAGAGATTCAGGTGCTTGACCCAAGTGCTGCACATCCTTGTCCCCCCTCTCCTACTGTGGGGGTTGGGGGAAGAATCATCCCCATTTCCTGAACTGCCTGGGCCCCTTATTCATGTCTGCCATAAGCTAGCTATATCATATCAAGCAAGTCCCCCAAAGCTGTGTGTCTCAAACTTTAACGTGCCCATGAATCGTCTGGGGACATAGGTTAGAGTATAGCAGGATTGGGGCAAGGGCCTGAAATTCTGCAGTTTTAGCAAGCTCTCAGGCGATTCTCCTACTACTGATCTGCAGACCACACTCTGAGTAGTAATGCCCCAAACTCCTGGATCCTTAGTTTCCTCTGTAAAATGGGGCTCCCATTACTTACCCCATAAAGCTGTCATATCTGTGAAGTTCCCAGCAAAGTGTCTGGCACACAACAAGGCATGTCACAAATATGAGTTTTGCCTTCCCTGCACTTCTACATCTTTCTAGCTGACCCCTGAGCCAGTGGTTTCTGACCTTGTTTGGTCAATAGATCCCTCTGAGAACTAACAAAAACTAAAGGTTCTTTACCAGCCATGGGCTAGACTGTGCAATGGTAACAAAAAGTCCAAAATCTCCATGGCTTTTAACACAATCAAAGTTTACTCCATGCTTCTGATGTGTGTCCAGCATGGGTCAGGGAGGCTCTGCTCATTGTAGTCATTCAAAGACTCTGATGACAGAACCTCCATGTCAATGTACAAGTGCATGTTCATCATGTTGGAGGACAGGCCCCTGACAGCATCTGCTCATGAGTGACAAATGTCACTTCTACTCATATCTCAAAGACCAAAACAAGTCTCCATGCACTACTTCATTTCAAAGGGGCCAAGGATGTGCCCGGAAGATGGAGAGCCAGAAGTATTAATGGTTAGCACCAACCTACTTCCCAGGGGAAAGAATGCAATGTAGAAACTTGTTCATAATTCCAGGAGGTCCACAGACATTCCAAGCCCAGTCCACCCTTTATACTTTCTGAACATGTTTAGAGAAAACTGGGGAGAAGTAGGACCCATTCATCAATTTAATAAATGTCAACTGAGCATCTACTATGTCAGGCACTTTCTGGAAGGGAAACAAGATAGAACAGGTCCATGCTCTCACAGGTCTTATATTCTAGAGGGATAAATAGACAGTAAGGGGGAAATTACAGCAGGTAGTAAATACCATCAAGGCAATGAACAAGAGTTTGATGTAACAGAGTAACTGGAATGTTGGGAGAGACCTACTTTAGATGGAGAGGTCAGGGAAGGCCACTCTGAGAGATAATACTTGAAATCAAAATAGAAGGATCCGAAAGAGCCAGATATGTTCCTGGCTACAAGAAAAACATTCCATGCAGAGGAAACAGCAAGTGCAAAGGCCATGTGGCAGGAAGAGATCAGTGTGCTGGATGGATAGACCGAAGGCCAGTGTGATATCATCTTAGTGAGTGAAGTGGGCAGTGGTAGAAGTTGAGGGGAGACAGAGTCAGAGAGATTGGCAGAGGCTAGATCGTGTGGGTCTTGGGTATGTGTTTATGCTACCTAACCCAGATCCTGGGTATCCATCCCCCAATGCAAGGGGAGTTGTGGATACCCTGAAGACGGCAAGCCAAGAGTTAGCTAGAACTTCAGGACAACAGAGCCTGAAGCTGAGTCCAGGGCCTTGAGGACAGACGACACTAGTGCTAAGCCTAGGAGGCGAGAGAAGACCTAGAAGACTCAAGAGCTGTTAGTCCAGTCTTCTCTTTCCTGCTACAGGACCCAGGTTGAGAACTTCCTTCCTCAACACATCTCCCTTTTCTCTTGTATGAAGATCCATGCCACCTTCCTCTCCTGCCCACAGCTGCACCAGGCTGGCCTCCCTAACTCTAGAATAAATTTTCTTCTTTCCTGCCTCTAAGCTCTTATGGTATCCCTCCTTAAAATGCTGTATCATTTCCTCTTTACCTGCACATGGACCATCCATCCTGCAGGAAAACAAAGCTTTAATCCCACCTTCTTTCTGACATGTCTAAGGACTACCCACAGGCTAGAGCTGGCTGACCTCTTCTTAAATTGTTAAAGCAGCACTGAATTGGCCTAATGGCATTCGTTACCACTTCACACATAATTCTTCTGTCTCAGGAAACCATAAGCTCATGAAGAACAGGAATGATGTAGTTGAGTAGCTTCCTCTTGTCTCACACACAGACAGTACTCAGGAAATGGTTTGACTTAAGACAGAGGTAGTAGATTGGGAAATGTGTAGTAACATTGGCCTCTGCACCCAGGCCCCCCTGGAAGACAGGGTTTGTCCAATTGCTTGCTTACCCCCTGAATCCCTACTCTCCTAACACAGGACCTAGAGCTAGCCAGCACTCAATGGATAGTTGTGAAATAAACCACAGGACTCATCTTAGGTTGGTAATTTTGGATAGGTGACTTGACATCTCAGATCCTCAGTTTCCTTATTTCTACACCAGGGATGATGAGTTCCTTCCACATTAGGTGGAGGAAAGGTGTTGTGAAGACCAAAGGAAACATAAAAGGGTTACGTGAACTGTGGAGTCCTCACATATTATGAGTGGCTGAACGGATCCCTGGTCAACAGACTTTGTCATCCCCAGGGGACACCACACCCAGAAGAGAAGGATGTGAACCAGAGGGTTGACTGACACATCCTGCTTCCTATCAAAGCAGGTCAGACCCAAAGCAAAGAATAACAGGGTTGTGTTTCAAGGAAGAGCATCTGTGCTTTGAAAGAGGAGTATCTTCTCATCCGTCATGTCTGATATCAACTCTCCTTGGCCTCTCTGATTCTCTCTCTTGGCCTCATGGAAAGAGAGGAGGGGAGCTTGGGTAGCCACATTTCATAATGTTGTTGGTCCCAGGCTCCTTCCACCTCATTTGCTTCCATGGCTTCCTGCTCATTCTATACATCAAAAGAGAGTCTGGGTAGCAAGCAGGAAAGGTCAGTGAGTCTATCATATGTGAAGACAAGGGATTTAGATCCTACTGAGCATGGAATGATGCAGAACTGGAGGCCAACACCACTTTCAGCACCTGCACACCTAGGTATCATTTCACAGGCAGACGGAGTTGAGTGGTATTCTGGCTCTGTCATGTATAAGCTGTGTGACCTTGGGCAAGTCTCCTAATCCTTACAGATTCACTTTCCTCCTAGTACCTACTTCATAAGGCTTTGGTAAAAATGCACCCAGATAATGCTTGTAAAGCATTAACAAAGTGCCCAGCGCATGGAAGAGTTCAGCCAGTTTTGGCTATTATCATTATTATACCATCAAGGCACAGGTTTCGTGCTTGAAAAGTATCCTCTCACATACCTCCCAAAAAGAAAAGAGCCACAAACCTACAGTGCATGCTCCTAATATCCTCTGTCACTCATGCACACTCCTCACACCCTCAAAGACAAAGTTGCCTGAGCCCTGTGAGCTTCTGTTGTACAGCATATGCAGAACCAACTGGAAAGTGCCTACACTGGCAAGTTCCAAGACCATGAGCATTCACAAAACAGTCACATGTCAAAACTCTCCTTTTGATTAGGAAGTGAGAGAGGTGGTGGAACATAAAACATTCCTATGTCAAAGCTGAGCCAAGCCCAAGCACACACTCAGGACCACCAGGGAATTCCCACCTTGTCAGCTGGTGAATCAGGAAGTAAGTTTGCCTCCCCGTCCCTAGTGCAGAAAGGTTGATATTGTGTTGGTCACCTATCTGCCTTGCTCATCAGATTCTGAATCCCTCAAAGGAAGTGACTAGACTATTCTTCTTTAGAAGCCCAACACCTGACAAACAGTATACACTCAATAAATACTTGTTTAAGTCAATTGAGCTGAGGGAATCCTTTCTCTCTCCCCAGAGATGCAGAGAGCAGTAAGCCCTACTAAGGAGGAAGCTTCCTGAGAATTCCACCCGCATTTCTGGGGCAGATGCACATCCAGCCTGGTGACCAATCTTCTCTGCTCCACACTGGCATTTCAGTCTTGGGCTTTGGTTACCTGTTGACATCTGCCCCTCTACCTAGACATATTATCTTCTGAAGAGTAAAGACACTCTGTCTTCCAGAACAGAGGGGGCACAAGCATTGTTAGTAGGATATGCTGGCTACTCTCTATCTGTCCCTCCAAATCCTCCTCCCTCCACCCTTCTCTGCTCCCTTCTGTGTCCTGGGAGGCTGAACTCCATGAACTGCAACAAGTAGTTTCCCTTCATAGCTGGCTTCCAGATGGTTTCAGTCAATGGGAGGTGCTAACAAGAGATCAGGATTATGTAAGGAGAGACAGGTCAGGGCATTTCCCCAGCAACCTTCATGGTGGGTCATGGCTATACTCCTCTGCCAGGTGGCCCTCCCCTCAGGTTCCATAACTGCTTCCTCCCTTGAACGTTTCACACACAGGTGTGGAAGTGGCATTCTGCTGTTACTAACCCTGCGGTCCTTCATCATACTTGTCAGTGTCCTTTAACCAGCCCGCTTTCTTTGGAAAAAATCCCCTCACTGAATCCTCCTTAATTCCTAGCCTGACTGTGACATCTGCTTCCTGAATCTCGACAGGCCTGGAAATCTGAGGATCTAGGTTCTAGTCCTGGCATTGCGGCAACTGACCATGTGCCTTTGGTAAGGCCCCGCCTCTTCCAGGTTTCAGTCTTTCCCTCTGTACAATGGACAACTTGACTAAGTGTCTCTAAGTTCCCTTTTTGTTACAAATTGTTCTCACATATCTCACAGGGTCCCTAGGACAGTACTGTGCAAAGAGCAGGTGCTGGAAACTACTTGATCAAAGGCTGTAAGGTGGGGAAAGGAGAGAGAGTATGGGGAGTGCAGGAATACAGAGGAAGGTCTTTGAGATAGAGATCGAAGTTAATATTAAGTTGTTCATTGGCAGAAATGTGAACAATCAATAGCAGAGAAAGTGACCTGGGTCTTGTAACTTATGTGGCTGAAATGACCAGTTAAGGAGAAAGAGATTTGGCTGAGAGGAGACGTGAGAAACAGGACAATACAATGAATGATCAAGCATGGGATGAGATTGAACAGTCCTGAGTTCAGGTCTCAACTGTGCCATTTCCCAACTTTGGAACCACAGTTGTCTCACACTCTAAACCTCCCATCCCTCTCCTTAGCGTGAGGATTATATGAACAACTCCCTCAAGGGACAGATATGAGAGTGAGAAATATATGTATAGCACTTATCACAGTGCCTGGGACATAGTAAGTGCTCAATAAATTTCATCTATCACAATAAATACCACCTATCTTGTGACCAATCAGCTGGAGTGGGAAGCAAGGTGCTATGGTAGGAGAACCAGGGAAGCTGTAGAATCCATTGACTCCTATAACCTGAGGTAGGAGACGGGAAATGAAACCCAAACTTTCTTAGGTACTATGTCAGAGGAAACAAGATAAGAGTTCAGTAACCACCCCTACTCTCTTTCTAGGTAAAGTTTCCCAACATTGATGCAGTGAACTTGAACTGAAGCAGAGCATGTCAGTTTCAATAAGCGTAAGAGGCAGAGATCAGACTCCGAAACAGCTGAAGCAGCCAAAATCTGAAGGACAGACCACTATGGAGGAGAAAGCTGTGCAAAGTCAGAGCAGAGTTCCATGTGTTATTCCCCTGGAAGTCTGGGCGAAGGGCCAGGCTGTACATATGTGAGATGAGACTATCTAGTCCTTTCCAGAGAGTGAGTGCTACAGGCTTGAAAGCAGAACAGAAATGGTACCTGAAGAGATCTGGGGGACATTGACGCTCTGACTCAGCCATGGTGCTGAGATCTCGCTAATACTTCATTAACATGATATGCATCCAGATGAGACAGAAGAATTTAAGGAATTAAAGGAAAATGTTGCCTTAATAAATGCACAGATGGGGAATCTCATAAGGAAGAAAAATATAAACTATTTTTTTCAAAAAAGAAGCAAATACAAATTATACACCTGAAAATGATCATTGCTGAAATGAAAGTTTCACTAGGTATGCTTATCTTCAAGCAGAAGCTAGAAGAAGAGTCAGTAAACTAAAGATAGATCTATAGAAATTATTAATCTGATGAACAAAGAGAACAGAGATTGAAGAAAAAGAAAGCCTCAAAGACCAAAAGGGCCATATCCTATGGCTTCACCTATCTGTAATTTGAGTGCTAAAAGAGAAGAGAATGAGATAGAGGAAAAAAAACCTCTTAAATAGTTTTTAAAATTCCAAATTTGATTTAAAAAATATCAACTCACAGAACCAAGAAGCAAAAATTAACAAAAACAAAAACTTTTTAAATGAAAAAGTACAACCTGGCACATGATAGTCAAACTACTGAATGTCTCACTTGCCTCTCCCTTGTCTTGGCCCTTCTTCCTCTTACCTAGTCAGGTCCGAAGGCTGTTCTGACTTTGGATCTTCCCTGATTAAGAAGATAGAGTCAAGAGGGAAGCATCCTCGAGTTTGGCCACCACGAGAGAGGTGCTCAGGAGGATCTGGAACCATAGGACCAGCAGGCATGCGGGTAGGTGGCGAGGTGTGACTACACAGACAAGGTATGGGTCCAGATTCACACCACCGTCCACCGTCTGCACTCTGCAAAGCACGGCACACTGTGAGCACACACTGTGGTGAGGAACCCCTCATTATTTCCCACAGAATAATCACCATTTCCTGGAGGAACAGTTGGCCTCCCCTCTGCATTCATCCATAGAACAGGTCTTTCCTGCACTGTAAGTCCTGATTTCAGAGAAGAGAAGGAAACTATGCTATATCTACCCAGGGCTGCTCATGGCTTTAAAAATAGGACCTCTCAGCATTTATGGCTCAAAGCTCTCTGAGATCGACACCAAAGAGAGCACACAGGGCCCAGAATTCTCCTCCAGAGAGGTATTTCTCAAGTGTGTTAGGAAATTCAGCCCTGTTACACCCAATTCCCAGAGCAGGGACAGGAAAGTATCCAAGTTTAGCATCAAAGTTCAAGCATAACCATCTAGTTCAGTACCTGTGTCCAAGCAGCCCAGAGGCTCAGCAGGGCCAAAGCTTCCAGAGAAGGGGAGTTCATACCTCCCTCACCTCCTGCTGCTGCCTGAGGCTCCCAAGTCATGGGAGAAGGTGGAGGGTTGGAGCTGAGTGTGAATGCCAAGTTTATGTAAAACCAGAGAAGGGATCAGGTTAGCCCAAGTATCTGGCCAAGAGCTGCTTTGGAATTTCTGAATAGGAGGGATGGGACTCAGGAGCAGCAATCAGAGTGAGGTGCTAGAGAGAAGTCCTCAGGCCTCTGGGCAGTACTCAACCTGCCACTGGGAACATGGCATTTGTCCACATCAGAGGTGGGGAGGTTGATGGGGACTAATATATGGAGAATCTATTGCCACTCACCTTCTTGACATTGAATTCAGAGAATGCAGCCATAAGAAGGAAAGTATAGAGGCCTTTTCCCCAGACGGTGTTAGTGAATTGACAGGATCCCCACCCCCAAATTAGTTGTTACTGGTGGAGTTTCAGGCATCAGTAAGAGAGAATATGGAACAACAGGGAATTTTCTTTCACTCTTCAACTCACACTGTCTGTTGTAGCCACCATAAAAGCAGATCCTGGTTATTGGTTCAGCTTGGGGACTAGACAGCAACATAATAAAATTACCCGACTGGTCCTTGGCTATCTGTATCAGTCAGAGTTCTCCAGAGAAACAGACCCAATAAAACATAACTGTATGTGGAGAGAGACAGAGAGATTGATTGATTTCATGGACTTGGCCGACACAGCCATGGAGGCTGGCAGTTCTGAAGTCCGCAGTGTGGGCTGGCGGGGTGGAGGCCCAGGGAAGAGCTGACGTTGCAGTCTGAGTCTAAAGGCAACTTCTGCAGAAATTCCTTTTCTTCGGTCTTTTTCTATTTAGGAGGGAGGTCAGTGGTTTTTAGTAAGGCCTTCAGCTGATGGGTTGCAGCTGAATCCCATTATGGGGGGAGTAATCTGTTTTACTCAATGGCCATTGATTTAAGTGCTAATCTCATCAAAAAACCTCCATAGAAACAATTAGGATCATGTTTGACCAAACATCTGTGGCCAAGTTGACAGAAAATGAACCTTCGCACCATCATTCTGACAAATATGCCTACGGAGGGAGCGACCCGTGCAGGACAAAGATGGGCCTGAGGACAATGTTCACGCAGGCTGTGACTACCAATTTGTGTGTTATCCTATACAGTGCCAGTAGAGGTCACGGGACCCATGTCTTTCAGGGGCGCCAGGCCAGAGCTTCTCCAATTTGAATGTCCATTTGAATCACCTGGGATCCTGGGTGGGGTGGGGGTCTGAGATTCAGCATTTCCCACAAAGTCTGAGTGACCACCTGTTGGCCCACGGGCCACAGACACTTTGAGCGGCAGGTGGAGGGGTAAAGAGCGCAGGCCCTGGAGTTAGAGTCCCAGCTCTGTCCCTCCACTTGCTGTGTAAATTTGCACAAGGGAGGTGCTTACCCCACCTGAATCTCAGCATCCTCATCTGTAAAATGGGGCGGAGTTGTTACTAACAGTATCCATTTCAGAAGCTCTTCGTGACACTAAAGTGAAAATGAACAGGAAGTATTGTGGCATACAGTTCAACCTCAGTGAAAGCTCTTTGCTACTGCATTAATATGCACACAAGATTTTAAAAGAATCCATGTCAGGTAAGATAAATAAATCTTATATCCATTGATTAGCTTCGTGAAAGAACCTGGACATAAAAAACCACAGGAAGAATAGCTAATAAAATTGAGAACATTCTCCCCGGAGAAGAATGGATGTAGGCAGGAGGCAGAGGGAGAGTGGAAGCAGGAAAAGAAATGATTAAGGGCTGCCTGAATATACTTGAACTAGAGTATCCATGAAAATGAAATGAGAATTATCCTACAAGGCTCCTCCATAAGGTTAAACAAAGACCAAGATATGGAGCTTTCTGGGAAGTCAAAATGGGATCATTACCAGGACTCAGGAGCCATTGAAGCCACTGAAGCCATCCAAAAGTAAAGCATGCTGTGTGGCCTGAGTCATCCATTTGCCACCAATGACAGCCAGGCCAGCAAAACTGTAAGAGGCCAGAGGCTGGAGCCACAAATTCATGTGGCAAAGTTCCCCAAACTTCTAGAACTCCGAGCAGCTTACATGGGTGACTCCCTAGCAATGATCTCCACTGAGCAGTGCTAGCACTCCGGCCCTGCTGTCCAAGGGCCTCTCCTGGGGAACACTTGGCACATTGCAAGCTTAGTCATGATGCATCAAACAATTCATTCAGATTTCTTCAATTCCATTACCAGGCCCTTTGGGAGCCAAATGGGAAAAAGAATCAGTTCGTGTGCTGGCCAGAGAAGCAGCTGTGCCCAAATAGTGTGCCCCCCATGAAAATACGAACCTGTTGTCCTGCAGTCTCCCAGGCCAGAGCTGCCATGTTGCCAGAACATTCAGACAACCACACTACTTGGTCATATGTTGAACATTCTGTATACCCATGGAGACAGACCCCCCCAGTACCCTCCGCCCCAGCTGCTACCCCATGATCCCTCTGGATTGCTCCACAGTCTAGCAATCCAGGGGTTAAGGCCTGGCTCAGCAGGAGACTGGGTCTGCCCACCAGCCAGTCACCAGTTGTGGAATGTTTGGGCATCACCCTGTACACTGTGGACAAGCCCCCAGGAGCCGCCCTTCGGGCACTCCTGGCTTCTTGCACATGTCTGAGAGTTCTTCCCACTCTGAGCACAGCACAAGGAAACCTTCTCCTCCCCAAGCACATCTGGCTTTGTGCAGCCTTATACCCTCATCTCCTGCCCCCACGACCCTCCCTTTGTAAGAGAAGGGAGCCCAGAAGAGAAACAGAATAAAGAGGGGAGGACAGGTTGGAGTGAGAGTTCCTGGGCCCGGGTGCTGGGTTGGGTGGGTGCACCCTCTAGACAGGACTCTTTGGCTCCACATGGAAAGAAACAGCCTTGGGGTGCCTGGTCGGCTCTATTAGTTAAGTGTTTGACTTTGGCTTGGGTCACGATCTCAAAGTTCATTGGGATTGCCTCGTTCCCACTCACTCTGTCTCTCTGTCACTTGCACTCTCTCAAAATAAATAAACTTTAAAACAAAGAGAGAGAGAGAAAAGAAGGAGGAGGAAAGAAAGGAATGAAAGAACAAAAGAAAGGAAGGAAGGAAGGAAGGAAGGAAGGAAGGAAGGAAGGAAGGAAGGAAGGAAGAAGGAAGGAAGGAACAGCCTTCTTTGTCCTCCTTCCCCTTGGGAATGGGGAGTTCATTTGTTCTCCCTGTAGGGATAGTGAGCCCCTCAAGGCTAAGGACAGCTTTGAGGGTCAAGTGGATAGGCCTGACTCAAATCCTGACCCTATTGCTCACTACCTGCATATCTGTGAGGTAACAGACCCTCCCAAAATCTCAGTCTCTTTTTTAAAAAAAATTTTTTTTATTGTTCATTTATTTTTGAGAGAGAGAGAGAGAGAGCGCACGAGAGGGAGGGGCAGAGAGAGAGGGAAACACAGAATCTGAAGCAAGCTCCAGTCTCTGAGCTGTCAGCAGAGGGCCCGATGCAGGGTTCAAACCCACAGACCAAGAGATCATGACCTGAGCTAAAGTCAGACACTTAACCGACTGAGCCACCCAGGCACCCCAGAACCTCAGTTTCTTTATCTGTTAAATGGAAATGAGAATAAGAATAGTACCTGTCTCACAGGGCTACCATGAGGGTGAAAGAGATTAAAGCACATAAAACACGTAGTCTGATCCTGGGCGTTCAGTACTAAATAAATATGGGAGTTAGATCTCACTAGAGAAGCGCCTGCCCCAAAACCTGGCGCAGAGTAACTTCTGACTAAACACTCATCAAACTGAATCAAGCTGGAGTCTGTCAGGACTACTCACCAGCTCCTAGGTCATCTGAAAGTGGATTCTGGGGTGGAGGCAGCTGTTTCCCAGCACCCCCTCACCTCCCCTATGTCAGCCAAGGTCAAGGAGATGGGGTCTCCCCATCTAAGGTCTGCCAGGGGAGAGGAGAGCTCTTTAGAATTTGGAGAGCCCAAGGCTACTGAAGGTGCACGCTCCTTCAGCCCCGCGGCAAGGGTGTGCAGGAAAGAGGGAGGGAGAGAGGTGGGACCTCCTCATTAGGCCTTGCTCCCATCTCTACCAGGCATAAACAGCTCTAGCCTGAACCCTAGTTCCTCTTGGCCTGATGCCCACCCTGCCCTTTATGAAAGGCGCCCTCCTCTACAGGAGCTTCTTGCTCTGAATCCAGAAGGGAGTTAGACCCAGCCCGTCACATCCAGCCCTAGCAGCCTCCACCGCCTGCCTAACCAACCAGAGACAGGCCTACAGGAGGCTGTGGCCTTGGACGCTAACTCCCAGTCAGCCCAGGTTCCTGGAGCCAAGCCTATTCTGACAACTCAGTCAACCGTCGGGCTTCTATTGTGTGCCAGGCTCTGCAGCCCTTACAGGGGAAAATGAGGCCCTCAGTCTGAGGAAGAGGTGGGGGAGGGGGTGACTGTGCCCGTGCCAGTTGTCTAAGGCTGCGGCAAAGGGCCACAGGGATCTCTCAAAGGTGCTTCAGTAAGGACGCAGGACGAGCCGCACGTCCATCAGAGAAGTGCCCAGCGGAGGGGAGAGAGAAAGCCAGAGAACGTGGGTCATTTCCAGTGAGGTGGGGCCACAGGAAAAGCTGGGATGGACGCCGGAAGCGCTGGGCGTGTTGAAGGTCCTACACCTGGGATCTGAAATTAGCACTCCCAGGGGTGCTGGGAGAAACACCGACCTGGAGGACACCTGCCTGCAGGGGTCAGTGATCAGACGCAGCTCTCAGGCCACACTCCCCCCCCCCCCATCCATGGAGCAGGGGGTGATCTCAGACCCTGGAGGACCCCCAGTAGCTCGGGCATCCACTCTCCTCTGTGTTAACAGGCTTTTGAAGAGGCCAAGCCCCAAGAGGCGGGTCTGATTGCTTTCAGCCAATCATGGTGGTGCTTTGGCTTTGGATGCTTGATAATGGCCAATAAGATGCAAGCCTGCTGGAGGGCCACTGGTGTAGGGTTCCTTGCTAGGAAGCAAAGGCCACCTGATGGCGACCGATGGATGTGGAGTTTGGAGATACTGGGTTCTCTGACCATCTTGTGACCCTAAGGGGCCCCATCCTGAAGGCAAGGCTGAGAGAACCTCAGAGCAGGTGGAGCTGGAGCTCAGGGGACTCCTACTGGACTCGTGACCAACAGCGAATCCCCTCAGTGCCCAAGGCCATCCACTCGGGGTTTTGTTAGCTGTGGACCTACGAGAGATTTAGAAACCCCAGTTTCTCTCCTCTCCCCCCGCCCCCCATTGTGCTTGAGAAATATCCAGAGCCCACGGTTGCCAAATAAAACTAAGGTCAGCAATAAAAATATAAGACAGCAGTTAAATTTAAACTTCAGGTAAACAATAAATACTTTTTCTAGTATAAGTGTGTCCTATACTGTATTTAGGAAATACTTCTCCTAAAAAAAAAAAATTATTGCATACCTGAGACCCAAATTTAACTGAGCATCCTATATCTTACCTGGCAACTCTACACCAAATCTTTTGTTTTTGCTCACTTAGCTTTTAAGAACCTGAGGGGCTTCTGGGACAGCCCCAATACAGCCCCACACTGAGCCCCAAGTTACCACCCTCTTCTATGCAAGGTCCTAACAAATGATGAAAGAGGAACGAGAATGAGGGAGCATCTGGGCTCCTGATACTGAACCCCAAACTAGACCGAACACCTACCCAATCCCAAGCAGCCCTGGATCCCCCCAGCCCTACTGTGGGCATGGGAGGGGGCTGCCAATCCCCCAACTAACTCAATGACCAAGTGGAAACTCAGGCAGAGATCTAGGCATTGGGCTTGCAGAGACCTGGGTTCCAATCCTAACACCCCAATTAGTGTTTTTTTGTGACCTTGGGCAAGCTGCTTTCCTTCCTGAGCCTTAATTTGCCTATGTGAGTCAGGATTGAAATATGTCCCTATTATATGATATATGACTTACCTTAAAATATGTTAAGTATAGGGACGCCTGGGTGGCTCTGTCAGTTAAGTATCTGACTCTTGATTTTTGGCTCAAGATTCACGAGATCGAGGACCACATGGGGCTCTGCCCTGACAGAACAGAGCCCGCTTGGGATTCTTTCTCTCCTCTCTCTCTGCCCCTCCCCTGACTCACATGTGCGCTCTCTCTCTCTCTCTCTCTCTCTCTCTCTCAAACATTTTTTAATTTTAATAAAATAATTAAGGGTAAACAATGTGAAATAAATGTATATGTGCATATTGATTTATTTTCAACTTCACCCTAAGGCAGTTATTGATCATTGCAGTTCCCTATCAGGAATCCACATCCTAGTAGATGCTAGCAAGGGCTTCAAATATCCCATGTAAATGTGCAGGATCTGTGGCCTAACCTAGTGAAGGCAGACAGACTTGTCATGAGTGAAGTGACAGAGGTTCTGGAAATGGGGCTGGCTGGAAAGACTGTCCAGCATCCTAGCCTCTGCATAAACACGGTTCAAGAATCCAAACACCCAGGCGCTTAGCAGAGTGCTGGCATTTGAGTTCCTTTAGTTCTGTGTGCCCCTCTGATGGAGGGGTCTGTCATCTGATCTGCCTCAGTGGGTGGCAGGTCCTGCCATCAAAGCACCGTTTCCTCCACCTGGAGTGTTTTTATGCACAGAGCTTGCCCAAGTGCCAAGGTCAAGGAGGGGAGCACTCTGATCTTGTAGGAACAGGTATGCCACTTACCTACAGGTCTTCACGTGCAGAGGCCAAGACTGGTCTGGGACTCACACTCACTGACGTGCATATCCAAGTAAGTAGCAAGAAGAAGATGCAGAATATCACCCAGCTGTGATCACTGGATGCTGTATATTAACAACAACAATAACAACAACAACCCTGACAGTTGTTGAATGGCCAAGTTGATTTAGACTCCTTCCCAGCTTCTCCTTCTGGGTTGTTGGGAGGATTCATGATGAGAGAGACATGAAATACTGACAAATGTTGTTACATTCATCATTCTTTTTATTATTCCGGCCTCCCTCTTCTTTGGTCAAAGGACCTCTCCAGGCTGGGGACAGGAGCCGAGAAGAGGAGGGAGGAGGGAAGAGGCGTGTCGTTTGCTGAGATTTAGAACACAGCATGTCCAGCCAGCAACACCCCCGGTCCCCGGAGGCTGCAATGTATCAAGTCTCGCTGGCGGCAAGAGCCCATCCAGGGCCCTCTGCGACCAAGGTCATGAATTCCCATCACTCTGATCTTGTGGTCACATATGAGCTGCTGGAGATCTCTGCCCTTCCCCACCCACCAGTGACACATGACACTGAGATATGTCTGTTCTTGATGTGGCCACATTTTGTCATAGAGATATTTTGATGATTTTAAGAATAATAACATCAGAAATACTCACTGTAGTGTATCTAGAACATAACAAAATAAATGCTAGCTGAGTTCTTCATGTGAATGCTCTCATAACACAACACTTTATGAAATCTACAATGGGGAAGGTTAACCTTTTAAAATTTAAGAAATAGGGGTGCCTGGGTGGCTCCATCGGTTGAGTGTCCAACTCTTGGTTTGGGCTCAGATCACAATCCTAGGTCACAGGATCGAGCCCCACATCCGGCTCCATGCTGAGCATGGAGCCTGCTTGAAATCCTCTCTCTCTCCCTCTGCCCCTCTCCCCTGCTCTCTCTCTGTCTCTAAAAAAATAATAAAAAAAATTAATTAAGAAATGTATCCAAAGTCACAGACTAAGTGGTAATTGGGATTTGAACTCGAGCAACCCTTTACAGAACCTGTACTCCTCACCACTGGTATATAACATACCAACAGGATTTGGGGTAAGAGATACAGAAGTAGACAGATTCTAAATTTCAAAAAGAGACAGAAACAAACTGAAATATGCATGGAAACTCTGAAAAAAAATCTATGAAGAAGGATACGCTCCATATCCCCAATAACGAAATCCATGTGTCACAGCACGTGCCCAGACAAGTCTCCCAATCCGACGGAAGAAAAATGTGAGAAAGAGACCCAGCTACATGTGGGACACAGTATCTGATAAATGTGATTCTCAGATCAGGGGAGGAAATAGGGATGAATCAATAAGTGATATGGGGCCCACTGAGTGGCCATCTAGAAAAAATATAATCGGTTCCATGCTCCCTACCATATACAAAGATAAACTTCAAACTGATCAAAGACCTAAAGTGAAAAAACATGAAATCCTAAACTAGAAGAAAAAAGAAGAATTGCTATACAGCCAGGGATAGACACCTCTAAGCGAGACTCAAATTCCAGAAGTCCTAAAAGAAAAGACAGATCAGTTTGACTAATACGAATTAAAACTGCTGCATGGAAAAAGTGATAAGTAAAAAAAATCTGGGAGGAAATATTTATAACCCATATCACAGAGGGCTAATCTCTCTAAAATGTACACACTGTTACCGATTGCTAAGGAAAAATAAGAACATACGTGGATCTGAGTAGACAGTTCATAGAAAAGGAAACAGAAATGGCCCTTCAATATAGGAAAAGATGCCGACCTGCTTCATACTAAGAAAAATGTGAAGGAAAACTTGTTTGAGACAACACTGTATATCTGGCAAGTTGGCCAAGAGCTGGAAGTTTAAGTCCCTGCTCTGTCGGGAGCCCGTGGAGAAATAAGGTCCCTCACACACCGTTTACGGAAGAACCCCCTTGAAGGGCAGCGTCAATCAAAATCACAAATGCATGTAACCCTTCACCAGTAATCTCACTTCTAGGAACTCACCCTACGCAAGGACTTGCAAACTTTATCTGGCAAGCTTACTCACCGCAGCATAATTTGTTACAGCAGAAAAAGATGGGAAACAGCCAAACGTTCATCAGTAAGGCCTGGTAAGTAAATTATGACGTTATCATCCGTCGTCCACTCAATGAAGTGCTGCACAGGTGTTTGGGAAAAAAAGAGAAAGAAAGAGGCTCTTTATGTACTGATCTAGAAAGAACTCCAAAATACATAGTGATTAGAGGAAAGGGCAGAACCGTGTTTATAATATGCTACTTTTGGTATAAAAGGAGGGGTGGGTTTTTTTCTTTACTTGTATTTTCAAGAGAAACTAAAATTAATAAAAGAGGGGCTCCTGGGTGGCCCAGTCAGGTAAGTGTCCGACTTCGGCTCAGGTCATGATCTCGAGGTTTATGAGTTTGTGTCCCATGTTGGGCTGTGTGCTGACAGCTCAGAGCCTGGAGCCTCTTTCAGATTCTGTGTCTCCCCGTCTCTCTGCCTTTCCCATGCTCAGGCTCTGTCTCTTTCTGTCTCTCAATAATAAATAAAAATGTTAAAAAAAATTTTTTTAATTAACAAAAGAAACAAAACCAATTGCCTATTAAAGGTGAGGGGCAGAAACTATTGCATAAAGAAGGACTGAGTTAGAAGGAAGAATGATCACTCCCCATCTTTTCTTTAACCACGTGAATATATTACCTTGTCCAAAAATTAATACTTTTAAACATTTTGATGTTACATTTTCAGCTTTTTTCACAATTTAGCAAGCACTATAAGAAAACAGACATCCTCCCCCATGCCCTCAGCCACCTCCCATCCCAGACCTTCCAGAGAAGGTCAAGGATGATTTAAGTTTAAAAAAAATGAGAATCGGGGGGCACCTGGGTGGCTCAACTCGAAGCATCTGACTTTGGCTCAGGTCATGACCTTACAGTTCATGAGTTCAAGCCCCGTATTGGGGTCTGTGCTGTCAGCCCAGAGCTTACTTCGGATCTTCTGTCCCCCTCTCTCTGCCCCTCCCCTGCTATCTCTCTCTCTCTCAAAATAAACCAAACATTAAAAAAATTAAAATAAATAAATAAATAAATGTCAACAATAACTGCTGGGTGTGTGACCTGGAAATTAAAACAGCAGTTTTGCATTTTGATGAGGCCGTATCAGAACATGCCATATCCAGTCACACAGGCAGAAAACTGCAGAGGGCACCACCAAGTTCAGAATCCAAAGCGCATCCCCACCCCATTCTCTGCCTCACCTGATCACACCTTCACCTTACCTGGGGCTTTAAAACTTACACCAACGCCTAGGGTATCTGGATGGCTCAGTCAGTTAAGCTTCTGACTTTGGCTCAGGTCATGATCTCACTGTTTGTGAGTTCAAGCCCCATATCGGGCTCTGTGCTGACAGCTCTGAGCCTGGAGCCTGCTTCTGATTCTGTGTCTCCCTCTCTCTCTGCCCCTCCCCCACTCGACTCTATCTGCCTCTCAAAAATAAACAAACATTAAAAATATTTTTAAAAAATACCAGTGCCGTGACCCACCACTAAACTGGTCAGACCAGGCTGTACCTCCCCCTTTGATACCTGCTTTCACCCCAGGCACTGGGTGCAGTTGTAACTGCACATTTGTGCATGTGACTGTCTGGTTGGTGCTTCATGCTCTTGGACTGTGAGCTCATGGGTGTAGGATCGATGTTTACTTTGTTCATATTGTGTCCCACATGCCTAGCAAACAGTTGTTACTCAATAAACATTAGATGAATGAATGAATGAATGAATCCACAGAAAGAAGCAGGGGGGCAAGGAGATAAGGCAATAGCTAGGCCAGAAGGAGGCCCCTTCCAGGACCCCTCGTTGAGGCACCTCAAGGCCCAGCAGCCATGGTGATCTGTGACAGGTAACTCGTTTTCTCTAGAAAGCTGATCAGTCCCTCCAACAGCCAGGGTAACATTGACACTCAACTCTGACCAGGTCGTCCTCTGATTGCCAATCAGACAGACAATCCTAAGTGCGGCCACAGCAAGGAGTGGGGCTGGGTCAGGCCGGCCTGAACTCCATGACTTCCACAGCCCCTAAGGAGCCCCTTGTGTGCACAGGAGAGAAAGCAACCGAGCAGTGACATGCCGTATGCAGGAGGTCCTCCCCACACTCTCGGCCTTGGCAACGCAAAAAAGGAATCAAAAAACCTGACTTCCGGGCTCAGCCTGGCACTGGGGCCACTGCACAGGTCCCCCCAGATGCTCT
>PJEM01017530.1:0-21699 GCA_004023845.1 Helogale parvula
GCAGTGCGTGAGTTGGTGCGGGGCTTCGCGAGGCCTCCCAGGTGTCCCAGCGGCCCGACGACAGTGCGGGAGGGGTAGCGGCGGGCTCTCAGGAGGGCGGCGCGGCGGCCATGCAGGCCCCTGACGACTGCGAGGACGACAGCACGGCGGTCTCACAGGCCCCGGATGATGATGGCTGTGTGGCGATCAAGCAGGCACCTGTCGATGATGGCTCGGAGGGCAGCACGGAGGGACAGGGCCCCCAGCCTCTCCCCCGAGTCCCCGGTTGCCAGGGTAACCTCAGCGGCCATGATGGCGATGGTGGCTCTGGCCGCAAGGGAGGCGTGGACGAGGGGGCCGGCGCCCCTCCCCAGGCCAGGCGGCAACCAAGGGCCATGGGACCCGGTGGAGACGCAGCACCCGCGGCCATGATATCCTCACAACCGCTGGAGTTGTATCCTTTCCGTGGAGCCTCTCCGGGCTGGGGCCATGTTGGGGCAGCTGGGGAGTGCTGCGGCAGCCCTGGGAGTGGACTGAGGTGGGGTTGGGGCGGCTCGGCGGGACAGGGGCAGTCGGTGCCCGAGGGCCTGCAGGGTGGGCGGAGGTGGCGAGGGGGGTGAGAGCGGGCGGCCCGGGGAAGAAGCGGGCCTCTGAGCGGTCCGGAGGCCTCGGGCACCGGGAAGTCCAGGAGCCAGTGGTGCCTTAACCAGGTCCCCCCGCCAGCGTTCTCAGTGTGCCTTTCCAGTCTCCCCTGGAGGCAGAGATGGCCCGCAGGTCCCTGAGCACACTTGTCCAACGCCTCCCAGGAGTGGCGCAGAAGGAGCTTTCCGTGAGAGGCAGCGCCCTGGCCGTGTCAGTCCTGGAAGAGTATGCGCGGGAGGGGTGGGTGGAGGCCGAGGCGGCAGGTGCCGTGGTTCCATCTCTGCCGTAGAGGGGTGTCGTGGGGGCACAGACGCACGCGTTAGGTGTAAGGGGGGTGGCAGGTAGCCAGCGCCTCCACACCAGTTCTCACCTTTAACCGGAGGTCCCTTTTCCCTCACTTTTAGGAGGTGGATTGCCGACGACACCGTTTCATTCCGATTTTCTGCCAACTCCTTCCTAGACCAGATTTCCATGGCGATCCGAATCGTTCGAGGCTTGCGGGCCCGGCCTCTGCGAATCTGGGAAAGGGCGCGGAGGGCTAACCTTATGGCCCTCACTGGGCGAGGCAGAGGGGGCTGACATGTGGAGTCATCACCACTTTATCATCTGGGCCTTCGTTCTGCGGGTTCCAGCCTCCTGGTCCATTTCGTTTCTTCGGCGCTAAAATGTTGTTACTGCGAAACATGAAAGTGAGCTACTATTTTGTGTCTGAGTTTCTTTGCGCCTCCGGGTTTTCTTGCCTTTGTTTTGGTGTTGGGAGGGAGGTTCTAGGACTCGTCTTCCAGCAGCCCAAGATTATTGGGGACAATTTAGGAAGAGGAAAGTCAGGTCCTCCATTCAGCACTAAATACTGCTGATGTTTTGGAATGTGTTCCTAGTTGTATTTACACATTAAACGTAAAACAACATATATCATACATGTTTTCCAGTTTAGCCTTCTCTCCTGACCTTTATTGTTTCATTTAGCATACTAGCTTTCCCATTCCCTGCAAACTCTTAAAAAATGCTATCCAGTAGATACATAAGGTGTATCGTTATGTAATGCTGAGCAGTTGGGTGGTGATCAACTTTCCCCTCTTATGGGTAGTGACTCAGTGGATTCTTGAAGGCAAGTCTTTGCATGAATGCCTGTTTCCTTCGGATGGATTCCAGGGGGGAGAATTGCAGAGTTCCTCACTTCCCATGTTCTTCAGCTCCTCGGTCTACGGTACACAACCCCTCTCTGGAAGAGATGCCCTCCCACCAGGAGTCTGGTCTCCTGGCCTCACCAGCCACGAGGTTGGCTTCCTACCAAAATGGAATGCTTCTTCTGTACCAGGGAAATCAACATGGAAACAGTGGAGCAGGGATTGGTGGCTTCCTGGCCTGTTTCAGAGGAGCAAAGCAGTGGTGTGACAATTGGCAGAGGGTCTGGGGGCGGCGTGGGGGGTGGTCAGCTCCCTCCACATAGCTTGTATCTTGGGAACTTGCCGAACAGGGGTTCTAGGGTCATGTGGATTCCGTCAGATGGTCTACATGGGTCGTCCTGCTATCTGTAAGCCAACGCGGTTTTATTCATTCCTTTATGGTCTGCATGCCTTTCCACTGGCAAATAAACCCGTTATTGACGGCTTCCTCCCCATTAGGAGCTTGTATGTACTTCCCTGCTGTTCTCCTTGCCTCAGGATCTTTGACCGGAGGCCAGGCATTGTGTATTTTACCCTTAGTGCTGGGCTTGTGGTGGTGGTGGTGGTGGTGGTTTTTGAATCCCATCCATAAGCATTGCTCTGGCATGCTGTTCTTTGCAAACATGTGGGTTCTTCTGAGTCTTGCTGTTAAGAATTAGTGGGACCCGAGCAGCGTTCGATGTAGAATCCAGTTTTCCACGCTCTACCGCCTGAGCTCCCGACATGAGTAGTTTTTATTGTTTTTCTTTCTGTCTTTCTTCACTTGCGGTAGAAAAGTCTTGACCATAACTGAATGGAGGAGCCATAGTTTCACTCCTCACTTGACCTGAGAATGGGGCCCTCCTTTCTTTTAACAGAGAAACTGGCCTATCTTATTTCACGAAGCTATCGGCTCCTTGCTGGTAGGCGTCAAGGCACAGGATGGCAGAGTTTTCCGTGGGTAAGAGTCCAGAGAGGGAAGGGAGGGGCTGCAAGGGGAAGCTGGAGGGGAGGGACAAGGAGAAGGGGCGCTGGGACCTACCCTTTCCACGTAGGGCTTTCCCAAGACTGGCCCGGATTTGTGGGGCCAGCTGTCAAGAGACCAGAACTGAGTGTGAGCCTCCCTCCCTCCCCCAGCAGAGCCCAGAGTTAGTCCACCGCCTCGGCCCCACAGACGGACTGCTGAAGGTGCTGGGGGGCCTGAACACGTCAGTTGGGTCACAAAACTCCTCGATTCCAAATCGTCCCTGGACTCCCCTCTCACTCAGAGACCAAGCCAGAGCCCTGCAGTGCGGCCCGCAAAGTGATCCGACCAGTGTCTTCCACGGCCTCCTCCCCTCGCCTCCCCACCCTGCTCACTCTGATCCAGCCACACTGGCCTCCTCCGCTCTGTGAAACACACCAGGCCCAGGCCTGCCTCAGGGCGCTTGTACTGGCTCTTTCCTGTCTGGAACTCTCTTCCCCCGGGGCTCCACCTGGCTCACTCCAACATCATTCCTGGCCACTCTACTTAAAACTGAGTCCCACTCTCTCGCCACCTGCATTACTGCCACAGGTGTCGGGGGTACGAAGCGGGCAGGCGCATCGTGATGGAGATGCATGGGGGGCAGCGGACGGGGGGGAGCAGTTTGGGTGCTGTTGATGACACTAGGGACTCTTCAACAGAGCGGCACGAGATCCACCTTAGGTTCCCAGTGCCCAGTGCGTTGGGAAGAGGATGAGGGCAGGCAGGACAGAAGTGGGGAGCCTGGCATCCAGGAGAGAGACCCCCAGACAGGGGCCAGTGGGGGTGGGGAGAGGGGAATGGATTCTGACTGTGTCTGGAAGGTAGAGCCAGCGGAGTTTGCCGGCACGGATCGGACGTGGCCCTGGACCTCCTCAGATCCTCGGGACCCCTGCAACGGGACCCCCTTACTCCCATGGAGGAAGTCCAGCTCCTCCAGAGCGTCACCAGCCTCCCCCCTGCTCCCTGTTCACCGACCACCTACCACACACGGAGTCTGTTTTCCCAACATTTAATTCGGAAACAAAGTTCCATGGACAACAATAAAAAAGCTCATACCAAAACACAGGAGAGGACTGGGCTTTCCGGGACCCGAGACGGGGCCAGATGCCTCGGAGCAGGAAGAGGAATGGAGGGGTAAGGCACTGCCGCCCGGGCCACTCAGGGCAGGCGCAGGACAGGGCAGCGGGGAGAGGGGTCCGGCCGACTGCGGACAACACTGAGGGAGTTGGGAGGTAGGGCCCGGAGAAGGAGACTTCCAGAGCCCCCAGGCCTCCCGTGGGGCCCTGGCACGAGCCTCCTCAGAGCTCCCCAGGTGCTCAGGACGGGGGCCCGGGGAAAGGTAGGGTCCGACTCCCTCCTGAGGTCTGGAGGGGGTGCCGTGACCCAGCCTCGGGGAGACTCCTGGGCATAGCCACAGTCTGGGCGCAGTGGTGCAGCATCACCCTAGGCGCCCCCTCCCCCATCAAGTGCTGTTGGTGCAGGGCCCCCTGCTGCTGGGATGGGCCGGCCATGGCCAGGGGGAGGTGTGGGACGCCAGGCCAAGGCTGACCCCTGGAGAAGGAGAGAAGGTGCGTGAGGCTGACCGCATCCCAGAGACGGGACCTGTGGTGACACGGACTTGGTGAGGTGCAGATAAATTAAATAAATAGGTGGTTGGGGGCATAAATAGCAGGGGGGAGCAGGGGCTGTCACGACACCGGGGTGGAAGGGAAGGTGCAGGGGGTATTGCTGCTGCCAGGGTCAGGGGACTTGGTCCTGTCGCCTCCGCCCCCACGCAGGGCCCACAGGAAGGCATTCATGAAGGGGGCCCGGGTGTGACGGGGCACGCGGGCCCAGTGATCGCCCCCTCCCCGCCCCCGTGCCACCTGATCCAGGCCTCAGCCCAGTGGACACCTGGGGCCTGGGGCGCCCCCTCCTCAAGCTTCCGCCTCCCTTAGCTGTTGCCAGACACCAGGCCGATGATCTGCTCCAGTTTTTGTCGCAACTTCTGCTTCCGACAGGAGGTGTCTAGGTTCCGAGCAGCCAGGACCTGGGGGAGGACGGCCGCCCCGGAGCCGGGCTGGCAAGGCACTGCCACCTTCCTTGCTGAGCCCTCTTCCCCTGCCCGAGCTCTTCTGTCCCTCCTGCATCCTTGCACCCCGCTCCCTGCAGGCCCCGGGCACCTGGGAAGGGCTGCAGCTCCCCACCTCTGCACACGCTCTGGCGTCTCTGCGACCCCAAAGACTCCCTTCTTTGCTCCCTGCCAGAGTGCAGCCCCTCCCAGGAGTGCGCTGGACCCGCAGTCCCCAAATGCCCCGTCCCCTCCTGACCTGCACCTCCCACCGATCTCCTTGCCCCTTCTGACCCCCATCCCACACCCAATCTCCCCATCCCCTCCTGAGTCCCACTCCACACCCTGCACTGATCTCTTCATTGCCTCCGGACCCCCACCCGAATCCCCACTTCTCCGTCCCCTCCTGGCCGGCACCCCACACCGGACCCTGTCTTTGCAGGTCTCCAGGATCTCCTTGCCAAACACAGCTACCTTCTAGGGCCTCATTGCCCTTGACCATCAGCAACACTCACTTCTCCCTCCTGACCACCCCCTTCCCACCCCAGGTTGTGTGTGTGTGTGTGTGTGTGTGTGTGTGTGTGTGTGTGTGTGTGTCAGTCTCACTCCTGTTCAAGGAGGCCACCCTGCACTCTTGGGGTCCCTTCCCCACTCTGGTCGCCCCTCCTCAGTCTCTGCTGCTGGTTCCCTCTCTTCTCTGCTATCTCGGAGTGTCCCAGGATGCCAAGTTTCAGTGCGTGGGCCGCTTGTACCCCTGCATGGCTCTCTGCCACCCTTGGTGAGCTCGTGCAGGCTCAGGGCTTTCTGGGCCATGTCCTGGCTCACAAATTTGTATCTTCGTCACAGACATTTGCCCACACTGCAGACCCCTGTATCCACCTGCCAAATACATGTCTCTATTTAGATTTGAATAAGATAACTCAAATTTAACACACAAAAAAATGATGTCCACTGTTGCAATGGTTAGCCAGAACAGTAATAGTACTGAGTGAAATAGCCTAAGGCAAGCTACAGAAATCCTAAAGAAATCTTAAATATGCGTTCATTGGTCTAATGTTTTTAATAAATACGTGTGGGTTGTTTTTTACTTGTTTAGAATATCAAAATTGTATTCTAATTGGAAAATACTTTTCCTTCTCATTTCTTCATTTTATCTTTGCTCCAGGTCTTTTGTATAGAGAGGCTTGAAATTTTTTTCTGTTTAAGCAATCCATAGTTTTTATTAAAATTTCCAGTTCTTATTTTCTATGAAAAACCGTCCTCAGCATAAAATTACAAAAATACTCACTCAGAACATCTTCTAGTACTTTAAAATTTTACTCTACTGGGACTTCATTTTTGTGAGAAAGAACTTTAGTATCGAAGTTTATTTTCTCTCCAAAGTTTTAGTCAGGTGTCCCAAAGCACTTAGTGAATCATCCGTATTTCTCCCTTGAGTTGAAAAGTCATCTTCTAAATCGTCATCTGGGTTTATTCTCGCACATGTGTTCAAACAGCACGTGCACACCCGGGGCCACATTGGGAACACACAGAGAGGGACGGGCAGGGCCTGGACTGGAGGCGCCTGACCGCTGCCCATGGCACGAGAGAGAAAGACACTGAAATTCAAGAGAAATACCGAGCTCCCCTAAGATGTAACACGAACCGACCTTCAGCAAGACATATCATAGTGAAACTGGCAAAATATAAAGATAAAGAGAGAAATCTGAAAGCAGCTAGGGATACAAGGGCCCTCACGTACAAAGGGAAACCTAACAGAGTGGTTACAGCCCTATCTGCTGAAACTGGGCAGGCCAGGAAGGAATGACAGGAAATCTTCAATGTGATGAACAGAAAAAAATATGCAGCCAAGAATCCTTTATCCAGCAAGCCTGTCATTCAAAATAGAAGGAGAGATTAAGGTGTTCCCAAATAAACAAAAATTGAGAGAATTCATGACCACCAAACCAGCCCTACAAGAAATCCTAAGAGGGATTCTATGAGGGAAATGTTGCAAAGAATACAAGGTACCAGAGACACCACTACAAACATGAACTCTACGGAGAACACATGAATCTAAACCCACATTTTTCAATAATAACACTGAATGTAAATGGACAGAATGCCTCAATCAAATGACACAGAGTATGGATAAAAAACCATAACTCATCTATTTGCTGTCTACAAGAGACTCACCTTAGACCTGAAGACACCTTCAGATTGAAGTAAAGGGATGGAGAAATATCTACCATGCGACTGGACACCAAAAGACAGCTGGAGTTGCCAAACTTATCACGGAAAAACTGGACTTTAAAGTAAAGGCAGTAACAAAAGATGAAGAAGAACATTATATTATAATTATGGGGTCTCTACATCAGGAAGAACTACCAATTATAAACATCTAGGCACGGAATTCGGAAGCACCCAAATCTTAAACAACTAATTGCAAATAGAAGCAATCTTATTGATAAGAATGTGCTAATTGCAGGGGACGTTAATGCCCCACTTACAACAACGGATAAGTCAACCAGACAAAAAATCACTAAAGAAACAATGGACCTGAATGACACACTGGAACAGATGGAATTAATAGATATATTTAGAACTCTGCATCCTGAAGCCAGGGAATTCACTTTAGTCTCCAGTGCCCATAGAACATTCTCCAAGATGGAGCACAGACTGGGTCATAAAACAGCCCTCCATAAATACAAACGAATCAAGATCATACCATACACACTTTCAGAACAAAATGCTATGAAACTTGAAATCAACCACAGGAAGAAGTCTGGAAAAACTCCAAAAATGTGGAGGTTAAAAACTACCCTACTGAAGAATGATTGGGCGAACCAGGCAATTAGAGAGGAAATTCAAAAAAAAAAATATGGAAACAAATGAAAATAAAAATACAAAAATACAAACTCCCTCGGATGCAGCAAAGGCAGTCCTAAGAGGAAAGTTTATTGCAATCCAGGCCTATTTCAACAAACAAGAAAAAGCCCAAACTCAAAACCTAACAGAGCACCTAAGGAAACTAGAAAGGGAGCAGCAAGAGCACCCCAAACCCAGCAACCGAAGAGAAATAATAAAGATCAGGGCAAAATTAAACAAGATAGCGTCCACAAAAACAATTGGCCAGATCAATAAAACCGATAGTTGATTTTTTGAAAAAAAAAAAAAAACAAACAAATTGATAAACCTCTAGCTAGGCTCCTCAGAAATAAAAGAGAGAACACTCAAATAGACCAAATCATGAAGGAAAAGGGATCTATTACAACAGATCCCACAGAAATACAAGCAATCATCAGAGATTACTATAAAAAATTACATGCCAACAAACTGGGGAATCTAGAAGAAATGGAACAATTCCTAAATGCACATGCACTACCAAATTTCAAAATGCACTACCATAATGCAAAAATACTCAACAAGATACTAGCAAAATGAATTCAACAGCATATAAAAAGAATTATCCATTATGATAAGTGGGATTCATTCCTGGGTTACAGGGCTGGTTCAATATTCTCAAGTCCATCAATGTGATACATCACATTAACCAAAAGAAAAAAGAAAAAAAGCATATGATTCTGTCGATAGATGCAGAAAAAGCATTTGACAAAATACAACATCTCTTTTTAATAAAAACCCTCGAGAAAGTCGGGATGGAAGGAACTTACTTAAACATTATAAAAGCCATTTATGAAAAGCCCACAGCTAAATGTTATCCTCAGTGGGGAAAAACTGAAAGCTTTCACCCTGAAAACAGGGACACGACAGGGATGTCCACTCTCACCACTGTTGTTTAACATAGTGTTGGAAGTTCCAGCATCAGCAATCAGACAACAAAAGGAAATAAAAGGCATCAGAATCAGCAAAGAAGAACTCAAACTTTCACTTTTCACAGATGACATCATACTCAACTTGGAAAACCTGATCAACTCCACCAGAAGCCTTCTAGAACTGATCCATGAATTCAGTAAAGTCACAGGCTACAAAATCAATGTACAGAAATCAGTTGCATTCTTATACACCAAAAATGAAGCAACAGAAAGAGAAATCAAGAAACTGATTCCATTCACAATTGCACAAAAAATTATAAAATACTTAGGAATAAACCTAACCAAAGATGTAAAAGACCTGTATGCTGAAAACTATAGAAGACTTATGAAGGAAATTGAAGAAGACACAAAGAAATGGAAAAACATTCCATGCTCATGGATCTGAAGAATAAACATTGTTAAAATATCATTATTACTCAAAGCAATTTACGCATCCAACGCAATCCCCATCAAAGTTGCACCAGCATTCTTCTCAAAGCTAGAACAAACTATCTTAATATTCGTATGGAACCACAGAAAAACCCCGAATAGCCAAAGTAATATTGCAGAAGAAAACAGAAACGGGGGGCATCACAATCCCAGACTTTAGCCTCTACTACAAAGCTGTCATCATCAAGACAGTATGGTACTGGCACAAAAACAGACACATGGACCAATGGAATAGAGTAGAGAGCCCAGAACTGGGCCCACAAGTATATGGCTAATTAATCTTTGACAAAGCAGTGAAGAGTATCCAATGGAAAAAAGACAGCCTCTTCAACAGGTGGTGTTGGGAGAGCTGGACAGCAACATGTAGAAGAATGAAATTAGACCACTTTCTTACACTATTCACAAAAATAAAGTCAAAATGTATGAAAGACCTGAATGTTGAGACAGGAAACCATCAAAACCCTAGAGGAGAAAGCAGGAAACAGCCTCCTTGACCTCAATCGCAGCAGTTTTCTACTTGACACATCCCCAAAAGCAAGGGAATCAAGAATAAACGTGAACTATTGCGACCTCATCAAGATAAAGAGCTCTGCACTGAAAAGGAATCAATCAAAAAAAAAACTAATAGGCAACCGACAGAATGGGAAAAGATAGTTGCAAATGGCATATCAGATAAAGGGCTAGTATCCAAGGAACTCACTAAACTCCATACCTGAAAAATGAATAATCCAGTGAAGAAATGGGCAGAAGACCTGAACAGACACTTCTCCAAAGAGGACATCCAGATGGCCAACAGGCACATGAAACGATGCTCAGTGTCACTCATCATCAGGGAAATTCAAATCAAAACCACACTGAGATACCACCTCACACCAGTCAGAGTGGCTCAAATGAACAAATCAGGAGACTACAGATGCTGGCAAGGATGTGGAGAAATGGGCACCCTCCTCCACTGTTGGTGGGAATGTAAACTGGTGCAGCCGCTCTGGAAAACAGTGTGGAGTTTCCTCAAAACCTATCCATAGAACCCCCCTATGACCCAGCAATAGCACTGCTAGGGATCTACCCAAGGGATACAGAATTGCTGATGCATAGGGGCACATGTACCCCAATGTTCTTAGCGGTACTTTCTACAATAGCCAAATCACGGAAAGAGCCTAAATGTCCATCCCCTGATAAATGGATCAAGAAGATGTGGTGTATATATATATATATATATATATATATATATATACACACACACACACACACACACACACACACACACACACACACACACAATGGAGTATTACATGGCAATGAGAAGGAATGAAATATGACCATTTCTAGGAAAGTGGATGGACCTAGAGGGTGTCATGTTAAGCGAAATCAGTCAGGCAGAGAAGGACAGATACCGTATGTTTGCACTCATAGGTCTAACAGGAGAAACCTAACAGAGGACCATAGGGAAGTGAAGGGGGAAATAGAGTTTGGGGAGAGAGAGGGACACAAATCATGGGAGACTATTGAATACTGAAAACAAACCGAGGGCTGGAGGGGGAGGGGGAGGGGGGAAGGGGGTGATGGTCATGGAGTGGGGGCACTTATGGGGAGAAGCACTGGGTGTTATATGAAACAAATTTGACAATAAACTATTATAAAAATAAGTAAACATTAAAAATATTTTCTCAATAAATAAATAAACTTTTAAAAAAGGGAAAAAAAGAAATTGTCTCATCTATGTTAATAAAGGACATATGTCTGTAGTTTTCTTTTAATGTCTTTTTCTGTTTGGGGCAAGGAAAGTTTCATAGAATGAGATGGGAAGTATTCTCTCCTCTTCAATTTTCTGTGAGAATTTTTGTGAAATTTTTATTATTTCTTTAACAAGTGTTTGATAAAATTCATCAGTAAAACAATCTGTGCCTAGAAGAGTTAAACTGGGGTTATGTATTTTGGACAGAAGACCACAGCGTTAAGTACCATAGTTGTCACATCATATCAAGGGTACATACTATCAACATGACTTGTTGGTATTAACTGTCATCATCTGGCTAAGGTAAGTTGTCCAATTTCTCCACTATGAAATTATTCTTGTTTACCCCTTTTCATGCTTTGAAAGGAAGCCACTATTCACAGCCCACAGTTAAGGGATGAGGTTTATATCCCCTCTCCTTTGACTTTGAAGTATCTACATATATTATTTTGAATTCTTTTGCAAGGGTCATTTGTTTCTTCTCCCTCACCTATTTATTTATTAGATTATTTATATCAATATAGACTTATTAAAACTTATTATATACCTTAGGTGATAATCTCACACTACTTTATTTTGTTGTTCAAATGGTTCCAACTTTGGCCATTGGAAGCTCTTTCAGCTGTCTACTTTTCCCTTTGACATACCCCCCACCAATGTAGGTTTATTTTTAATCACGTCATTATTTTCTAGTACTATAAGATGCTCTGAACCATTATGTATAATTCTTGCCTCACTCCTGGAATAATTTTTCCAAGGAGCCTTGGTTAATTTATTAGAGAGTAACTTTAGAAACCTGAATTAAACTGCTACATGTGCTTTTTGCTACTGGGAATTCATTATTTCCTGTTCCTCTCAGCCAACAGAACAAGAAGATATGTATGTCCACAAAATTTTGTATATACACATATTTATGATATTTAATACACGAAACCATCTGCATTTATTTTGAGCTGAACACGAGTTCAAATTAATGTCTCTAATTCTAAATCATTACCAGAAGAATCATTCTCATCTCCTCCCCTGCCTATCTATTACCTTCCACTCAATCAGTGAGAAACTTGGCTCTTTCATCTGCCATTCATTTACTTAATTGTTTAATTTCAGTATATATGTATAACAGTATCAAATTTCAAACTTGTACCACCCAGAGGAAACAAGTTTATCAACTAGAGTACAGCTCTTACATGGAGTTTATTTTGCCTTTAATCTTACAGATTACACTCATTTCCAAAGTTGTTTAACTCAGCACCTTTTCCCCTAACCCTTTTACTATGATTGTTTCTACAACTATAGTAGAGTTAAATTATCTTGTCACAGTTTGTGTCCCTTTCTGGGATTATGTAATCACTTAAATGATTTTTAAAAATTTGCATACATTGCGATTCACTCTTTGGGTGGTAAAATTCTCTCATACAGAAATGCATAATGTCATATATTTAGCATTAAAGTATCATGCATATTTTTACCATCCTAAAAGTTTACTTGCCTCAGCTAGTCAACTCTTCTTCTATACCCTCAACTCGTTTTTTGCTTTTCTAGTTTTTCCTTTCCCAGAATTTCATATAATTGAGATCATCCATTATGTTGCCTTTTCATGTTGCCTTTTTTAAACTTAATAATATGTATTAAGTGTACATCCAGATCTTTTCATAGCTCAGTAGCTAATTTATTTTTATAGATAAATTATATTCCAGTGAGTGTACTACAGAGTGTATACATTCACCTACTTAAGGACCTCTTGTTGATTTTAGTTTCTGGCTATTGTGAATAAAATTGCTATACATTCATGTGTATTTTTTGTGTAAACATATATTTTCAAATAAGTTGTGAAAGTATCTAGTATCATAAGTGCTAAGTATATATATTTAGCTTTATAAGATTATTTTAGCTTTTAAGAAACTGCCAAGCTGTCTTCCAAAGTGTCTGTGCCATTTTGCATTCTTATAAGCAATGAATGAAATTCTGGTTGCCCTGCATCATCATAAGCATTTAGTATTATCAGTTTTTTTGTTTCTAGCCATTTTAATAGGTGTGTAGTGGTAGAATATAGTTGTAATTTGCAGTTTCCTAATGATAAATGGTGTTGAGCATCTTTTCCTGTATATTCCACCTATGTATATCTTCTTTGGTGAGGTGTCTGTTCAGATCTTTATCTGTTTTTAATATGGTTGTCAGTTTTGTTTTGCTTTGTTTTTTACTACTTCAAAGTTTAGTGTTGCTTTTTATATTTTCAACACAAGCCTTTTATCATATATGTATTTTTGAAAATACTTTCTCCAAGTCTGTAGCTTGTATTTTCATTCTTTTAACAGTATTTTTTTGCAGAGCAGAATATTTTAATTTTAATCAAGTCCAACTTAATTTTTTCTTTCACAGATCATGTTTTTGGTGTTGAACCTAAAAGTTTATTGCCAAAGTAAAGGTCACTTTAAGGCTTATAATCATAAAATTACTAAAATTAAGACAGTGCAGTGCTTTTTCAAGTACCAAATAAATTTATGGGGACCCAACAGTTATCAAAGAAACAGGCCCATATATATATATATATATATATATATATATATATATATATATATATATATGGATATATGTTTTATGACAAAAGTGGCATTGCTGAGCAGTGAGGAATAGATGGTTCAATCAGCAAATCTTGTTGATGCAAATAAAAAGCCATATAGAAAAAAAAGAATTTGACCTCTACCTCACAACCTACACAAAAATCAATCCAATATTGATCATAAGTCTAAATGAGAAAAGCAAATAAATAAAGCTTCTGGAAAGTATTATATGTGAATATTTTGTGGCTTTAGGGTAGATAATGAGTTAACTAACTATAAAACACTAATAATAGGTGAAAAGACTGATAAATGGAAGTGCATTAAAATTAAGAATTTTGGTTATCATTTTTTATTATAAAAGCATTAAAACAATGAAAAGGTAAGCCACACTGCAATAGTTGGAATGCTTGTCTCCCCCCAAAATTCATATGTTGAAACCTAATGCTCAATATGTTGCCATCAGAAAGTGAGAGGCCTTTGATTAGGTCATGACAGTGGAGCCCGCATGAATGGGATTAGTGCTCTTATGCTCCCTAGCCCTTCCCACCATGTTAGCATACAAGAAGTCTGCAACCCAGAAGGGGACCCACACCTGGCTATACTGGAACCCTGATCTCAGACTTTGAGCCTTCAGAACTGTGATCAATAAATGTCTACTGCTTATAAGCCCTCTATTCTGTGGTATTTTGTTATAGCAGCCCCAAAAGACTAAAATACATGCTGTAATAGAAGACGGTTGTAGCACATAAAGTAAACCAAAGCCTCCCATCTAGAATGTATAAATAAATGCTACCAATCAATAATTAAAAAACAGCATGATATCAAAATGCGCAAGATATTTGAGCAGAAACCTCATGAAACATATACAAACAGCCAACAAGCATATAAAACAGTGATCAACCAATTTGTTTAACACAAGAATGCAAATTTATACCACTGTAAGATACTACAATATACCCACCACAACTACAACATACCCACAAGAACTTATAAAATTAAAATAGTTGTATAAACCAACAGCTGGTAAGGATGTAAAATAACAGGGACATTCAAACTGCTGGTGGGAGTATAAATTGCTATAAGCACCTGAGAAAACAATAGGTCATTAGTCACTATATGCCAGAAATTCCTGTGGGGCATGTAAATGAATTTTCATGGTAGAATTATTCATAATTGCCCCAAATTGGAAAAACTCTAAATATGCACCACTAGTAAGTTGTGTTTTAAAATTATGGACTATTCATAGAATGGAATACTATGTACCAATAAGAATGAAGAAATAAATGCTAAATTATCAACATGGATGAATCCCACAGATACGTTTGCATTAGAGAAAGAAACTATACACAGAAAATTATATATTGTATGATGCCATATATAATATCAAAAATAAGCAAAACTAGAACATTACTCAACAACAAAAAGGAACAGACTGCTTATATACATAAAAATATGATGAAAAAGAAACCACATACAAAATAATATAAATTATTTATTCCATTTAAATAAAATTCTAAAAAAGAAAAAAAACCCTAATTTATAGTACCAAAAAGCAGATAAGTAAGTTACTTGGGTCCAGAGATGGTGGCAGATTATAAAAGGATATGAGGAAAATTCTTAAGGTAACAGAAATGTTCTGTATCTTGATTATGGTAGCAGTAACACAGGTTTATGCATTTGTTAAAAATCATTGAATGGCACATATAAATGAGTAAATTTATTACGTGTAAAATATTTCTTAATAAAGTTGATTTTTAAACAAAAAGTAAAAATAATTTATGATGATAGTCAGAATAGTGGTTATTGCTGACGGGTTAATGACTGATAGAACATAAGGGCAACTTCTGGGGTGTGTAGTAATTAAAAGGCTGTGTTCATTTTGTGAAAATGCATCAAATCATACACTTTTTAAACTTTTAATTAATGAAATATAGTTGACACACAATATTATACTATTTTCAGGTGTACCATATATGGATTCAACAATTCTATACATTACTCAGTGATCACCACAATAAATATACTTACCATCTGTTACCATACAACATTATTACACTAACATTGACTATATTTCATATGGTGTACTTTTCATCTCTGTGACTTATTTTATAAGTAGACCTTTCTACCTCTTAATCTCTTTCATCTATTTTACCCATTCCCTCACTCCCCTCACTTCTGTAAACCACCAGTTTGTTCTTTGTATTTACAAGTCTGTTTCTGGTTTTTGTTTGTTTGTTTTATTTTTTAGATTCCACATATAAGTAAAATCATATGCTATTTATCTTTCTTTGTCTGATTTATTTCATTTGGCATAATACTCTCTAGGTCTCTCCATGTTGTCACAAATGGCAATATTGTATTCTTTTTATGGTTGAATAATATTCCACTGTGTGTGTGTATATGTGTGCATACCACATCTTCTTTATCTATTCATCTGTCAATGGACACTTAGGTTGCTTCTATAACTTGTATCTTTCCAAGTCAGTGTTTTCATTTCCTTGTGTAAATATACAGTGGAATTACTGGGACATATGGTGTTTCTGTTTTTAATTTTTGAGAAATCTCCATATTGTTTTCCACAGTGGTTGCACCAATTTACATTCCCACCAACAGTGCATGAGGGTTCCTTTTTCTTTACATCCTCATCATCATTTGTTATTTCTTATCTTTTTGATACTAGCGATGGTACTGGTATGCAATGATATTTCATTGTAGTTTTGATTTGCATTTCCCTAGTGATTGGTGATGTTGAGTATCTTTTTGTATGTTCTACGAACAATAAAATTTGTGTGGAACCACAAAAAACCCCGAATAGCCACAACAATTTTAAAAAGAGAATAAAGTTGCAGGTATCCAAATTCCAGATTTCAAGATATACTACAAAGCTATAGTAATCAAAACAGTATGTTACTGGCAAAAAAATAAACATATAGATCCAGGAAATAAGATAGAGAGCCCAGATAAACTCCACCTATATGGTCAATTAACTACAACAAAGGAGGCAAGAATATACAATGGGGAAAAGGCAGTGTCTTTAATAATGATACTGAGAAAACTGGTCAGCTACATGCAAGAGAATGAAAGTGGACCACTTTCTTACACTACATACATAAATAAACTCAAAATGAATTAAAGACCTATCTGTAGCACCTGAAACCATAAAACGCCTAAAAGAAAACATAGTCAATAATCTTTTGGACATCAGCCTTAGCAACACTTTTATGGTATGTCTTCTCGGGCAAGGGAAATAAAAGCAAAAAATAAACTATTATGATTACATCAAAATAACAAGCTTTTGCAGTGAATAAAACCATCAACAAAATGAAAAGGCAACCTAGTGACTGGGAAAAGGTATTTGCAAATGATATATCTGATAAGGGGGGATGATATTCAAAATATATAAAGAACTCATACAACTCAACACTGAAAAAATCATAAATCCAATTAAAAAATGGTCAGAGGATCTGAATAAACATTTTTTCCAAAAAATACATACAGATGACTAACATACACTTTTTATTTGTGCTCTTCTCCATATATCTATTTCAATAAGAAATTTATCTCTTCTCTATATGTATATTTCAACAAGGAATTTATATTAAAATTTTCAATGAAAATATTGGCAAGGATATTAAGCAAAATGAATTCTCATAAACTCAGAGTACAAAAATAAATTATAACCACTTTGGGAAACAATGTAATAAGCTACATGTCCATCAAATAACTGTATAATGGATGAACTATTTGAGATATAGTTGCATAATAGAATGCTGTATAGCAATGAAACAAGGAAATTAGGCCTACATTAAAGATATGAATAAATCTCACAAATATAATATTGAATTAAGCAGCCTGAATATTACAGATTGAAAAAAGAGTGTATACTTTATGGTTCTATGTATATAAAGGTCAAAATCTAGGTTGCCCAAATTCTGTTTCTGTTTATGAGGTAGAAAATCACAAGAGACCATCACACCCATTTGAACAATGAGATTAACCCAGATATTCTATAAAATCATAACTTTTCTCCAACCATTTAGTGTTGGTGTTACAATGCAATTAATATAATTAAATTCCAAAGGATGATGATCTCCTCCAAAGAAAGAAAGAACACATGAACTCTTTCACATTTGGAAGAGCATAGGAATATGAGCATTAAAGAATCAGGTAAGAGGAAATCAATTAATCACAAACATAACCAAAGTTATTGATAATAATACCATTGTCTTAGGAGACTTTAATACTCCACTGTCAGCAATGGACAGATCATCTAAGGAGAAAATCAACAAGGAAACAAAGACTCTGAATGACACACTGGACCAGATGGACTTAACAGATAATTCAGAACATTATATCCTAAAACCAGCAGAATACACATTCTTCTTGAGTGTATGTGGAATATATTCCAGAACGGATCACATACTGGGTCACATATCAGCCCTCAAAAGATACAAAAAGATTAAAATCATAATGGAATTAAAGAATACAAAAAGGGATATTCACAAATTTCTAAAATACTTAGAGACTGAACAACAATTTTGACTAACTTATGTTTAAAAATAAATTCTTGGGGCGCCTGGGCGGCTCAGTTGGTTGAGCATCTGACTTCAGCTCAGGTCATGATATCACAGTCCATGAGTTCAAGCCCTGCGTCGGGCTCTGTGCTGACAGCCTGGAACCTAGAGGATGCTTCAGATTCTGTGTGTGTCTCTCTCTCTGTACTCGGTCTCTCTCTGTCTCTCAAAAATAAACATTAAAAACTTTTTAAAAAATAAATAAATGAAAACAAAAAGAAATTCTTGAAGGTAACTAAAAAATACTTTGAAATAAATGAAAATGAAAATAAAATATTAGATTTTAGGATTCAGCTAAAGCAGTGCTAAGAGAAAAATTTATGTCATTAAATGCTTATATTAGAAAGCAAGACAGAATTCAAATAAATAATCTAAGCTTCCACTTTAAGAAACTGTAAGAAATAAATTAAATTCTAGGGAACAGAAGAATGGAAATTATATAGATAAAAGCAGAAATCAATGAAATTTAAATTAAGAAAATAATAAATAATATCAATGGGCGCAAAAGCTGTTTCTATGAAAAGATCAGAGAAATTGAAATACCCAGTGATATTTAAAACGTTGTTGAGAAACAGTGGTTTTTACAAGGTAAAATTCAAAAGTCTGACACACAATTAAAATCACTAACAATTCAAAGAAGAAAGAAAAATCAACAATGAGGAGAAAAATAAATCAAAACTGACCTGGAAATGAGACAGATAATAAAGTTAGTAGACAAGGACATTAAAACAGTATTCTATATGTGTGTTCTGAATGTTCAAAAGATAAAGGGAAAGGTTGAACATGTTAAATAGATACATGGAATATACAAAAAGTAAAAGACCCCAAATAAACTTTGAGATATGAAATCTACAATTTTGATTTGAAAAAATATACTGTTGTTTTTTTTGGGCCAATGTAGATTTGACACATAAGAAGAAAAGATTTAGTGAACTTGAGGATATAGCAATAAAACTTTCCAGAATGAAGCACACAGAGAGAAAACAATGCCGAAAACATTGGTGAGTTGTGAGGCAATGAATAGAGCATTGGTGAGTGGGAAGGCATATATTTGGAGACACCAAAGGAGAGGGTAAAGGGAGGATACAACTATTTGAGTGAAAACCCCCCAAATTTGATGAAAACTATAAACCCAAAGATTCAAAATGCTAATAAAAGAATGCCAAGAACAGAAGGATGAAGAAAACTATATCATGGCCCATAATAATCAAATTACTTAAAATTAGTACTAAAGAGAAAATCCTAAAAATACCAAGAGATAAAAGACCTTTACTACAGAGGAACTTACATGCATTAAGAGTATATTTCCTGTCAAAAACATTGAAAACAAGCCTGGAGGAATTAAGATGGCAGAGTAGTATTGATGAAATTTTGGGTCGATGGGGGTTTGTGTGATCCTGAGCCTACGGCCAAGAAAGAATTTTTGAAGACGTCTTTGGTGCAAAAAGGTGATTTTATTAAAGCATGGGTATAGGACCCATGGGCAGGAAGAGCTTCACTGGCATTGTAATGGTTAATTCATTATATACCTTCAGGTTGGGAGGGGGTCAGGGATACAGTGAGTCTCTAAGGTAATTTGGAAGCAAGGTTTCCAGGACCTTGAGGGGCTAGCTTTTGCTCGGGATACTCCACTTATTACCATTTAATAAAACCCCAATTATGAGACCCTTCAGATATGTATTGGGGGGGGGGCATAAGCTTGGAGTATGATTGCCAGCATGTATCTTGGAGTGGTTGAGATAAAGGATGTAGATTTACAGGATCCTCAAGGACGGAATAATGGTAAGCTAAGGTTCTCTTTTGCCCCTAAGAAAGTGTCATCATTAAGGCAAGTGAATGACCAGTTTTAAGGACTTGTCAATGGGCTGTAGGCAGTAAGGAATCTTAATTTTTTGTTTGCCTTAGTTTCCCACATAACCATGGCAAGCACTTAAGCTCCTTTCCTTTGGTCTTGGGTAGCCAGGAGTGTCTGAGGAATATCACAACGTGGAGTTATGCCAACCTGTATTTTGTCCCCAGCTTGTCCCATGCTCCCTCATCAGTATGTGGACTCTGAGCCTGTCTTGTCCCTTAAATACAGCTAGATCAACATCAACAATTTTAAATGCCTAAGAAATTGATTTGAGAATTTACACAACATTCTGCATAATTCGAGCAAGAGATCTTGGCAAGTAGGCAGTGTGGAAAGGCAGACTGGGGAAGAGGAAAGCCTCAGTGCCATGGAAGATTGGGAGTTAATTTCATACAGAGAGGACAGAAAGAAAAAGGGAAAGAGGGAGAGAGCACATTGGGATTCCACAAGAAAAGCACTCCACTTGAAGGTAGCTGGAGAAAAAGAGAAAGAAAGAGTAAAAACACTCACAGGGGACTGGACAAGAAATCTGTTCCCCAAAACCATTGATGGGGGAAAAGAAGAGAATTTCAATACCACCAGTATCTTATAAACAGCAGAGGGAAGTCAGAAGTTTCAGAGGACAGTGCCTGGCAGTGATCTGGTGAGAAAGCAGGGTAAATATTTGGGAGGATGTAGCAGAGTCTAAGGGGTCCCTCTGCCACACAGGGAGAAGCGGTTCCTCTACTTGTAGTGCATTTGGTATAGGCTATCGAGCCTCTCTGCAGGCCAAAGTCCTAGTGTAAGGATGCAGGTCTGATTCAAGATTCCCCTCTGACCTTGAAGGCCAGCTAACACCATTAACATTTCTGGGGGCGGGCCTAAAGATGGAGGTTAAGACTAGTCACACCCTACCTGAGGGTCCTAGTCATGCCCTACCTGAGGGTTCTGGGTCCACTCTGTAATTGGTTAAAGTTACTGTCAATGATGTGATGCTATAATGATTGGACCCTATACCTGTGTCACAATTTCCTGTTAACTCCCTCTTTCCAAACTCATAAAAGGCCCTGCCCCGCCATGTTCAGGGCTTGCTCCATGTGGATCCAGTGTGTTGTTGAAGTCTGTGAGCCCGAGTTTAGGCTGGCCGGGCCTAAATTCGTAATAAAGCCCTTTGCTTTTGCATGCGTGATTCGGTCTCCCAGGTAATCTCTGGTTTTTGGGGCGATATTAAAATCTGGGTACAACACTAGCAGACCCCAAAGAGCTGCCATCTTTACTGGTATAGGAACAAAGACACCCAGTGAGGGTAGCAAACCCTAGTGTCAGCTACGTGTTGCAATTTACCATAAACTTTGAGCTTCTGATGCTGTGCAGTCACATAAACATTTTCTGGACAAGTCAGTACCTGGCCATTGTTCTGCGAGACCCTCCCCCAGAGGATCAGTGTGGTTCCAAGCCTCAGGGATATCTGAGGTATGGGGTTTTAAAACACAGTCATATGTGACATAAAACTCTGAAAGGAGGTGCTGCCTGGCAGCAGACAGCTTGGACATAGACAGGATAAAGGCAGGGAGTGGATGGAAGCCTGAAACAAAGGAGGGATAATTGATTGCGCATCTGTGGGGGTGAGAAATTCCCAATCTGGAGACTAGGAAGCAGGAAGAGTCCATTTTCCTACTAGCACACTTGTACCTATAGACCCCAGTGAGCTAAGAAGTACCACAAAGTGGAGAATGGGGCTGTTACACCAAGTCCCGCCCACCTGCACCCTCCAGGCACATCTCTAGTAGGGGAAGTCAGCCTGAGAACCTGAGCAGCAGGTTCCTTCACTAGAGGATCAGCACAAATCCTTTCCACTGGCTTAGTCTGTGGATCACAGTTTGTAGCAAAGTTTAAGTTCTAGGGAAAGCTGGATTTAGCTTCATTTGGGTT